>VYZV01042432.1:592950-614948 GCA_013401275.1 Pandion haliaetus
CCGATTCTCTCCCACATCCCACTGGGTGTTGGGGGGAGTGAGTGAGCAGCTGCCTTGTGTTTAGTTGCTGACTGGGGTTAAACCACAACAACTATTCAAGGCTGCAATATAAATTCAGTTAATTCTCCAGCCCAGAGCAAAGCAGAGATCAGGTAGCCTCAGTGTTTCAGATGGGAATCCCAAAACAGAAGAGTTTTTTGAGGCCATCTCAAGGCAGCATCAGTGCTCAGGAAAGCCCTACACCCATGCAGGGGCACAGCAACTCTGGCAAATGTTATTTCCCACCATCTTCCTGGTGAGACCAGCATCTTTTACTAGCATTCCCTCATCAATCTCCTGCACAAGAACAAAACAATACTACAACTCACTTATCTGATTTTTCTTGTCACTCTTTAAATGAGCATAAAACTATCCAGAAACTATCACCATTTACATCAATAAAGTTATTGCTCTAAAGTAGTGATGGTACGATACTTATTTTCGGAAGAGTGCTTCAGAATCAGCCATTAAGTCTTTCAGATACACATATATTTTGATGTACTGAATATAAAATGCTACTTATACAATCCCAAGATCCCTCTCCCCCTATATATGTGTGCATAAGTATATATGTATGTTCATATATACTATCTCCAACTGGCAAGTCCCACAATTAAAATACCAGGTAGAAACGTTACAAGCAAATACCCAGGTTGAATGCAAGTACTGGAAGAGAAGTATTTCAATCCACCATTTCTTGTCATCATGCTGACTTCTATTGAAAAGTTTTCCAAGTTGCCCCGTTTTCTCACTGTCTCTGCCCACCCACGCACAGCGCCCCATACGTGGAGCATTTGAGTAAAGGACCCATTCGCAGCACTCTCTGCCCTCATATATTTACACACTTAGAGCCAATGAAGTGTGACGTTGTTACAAACGGCAAAGGCTATGAGCTGAAAATTTCCCTGGATCCCATACTTTGGGTAATATGTACTTTTCACTTGCAGTGTACAGAAAGCCTAACAAGATCAAATGGAAATAGATGGATGAGGTGCCAAGCGCGCTAAGAAAGCACAGTGCTTCAGCTCCTTACATCTCCATGAGTGGTGAAAATGCTAATTCACACTCAATTTTGTTGGCTCAGTAGCTCCTTGAACAAAACAACTCTCAGGAGCTTGCAAATGCCATGCTGAATTAGCACTTTCACAACTCTGAAAAGAATTAACATTTAATGAATAATTAGGGTTTTTTTTCAATGTGGAAAAAGAAGCATAAAATCTGGCTACTTGTGGACACCCCCTCACACACGGTGTGAGAAACTTCTTCCATTGAGGAAGCCAGCCCTTTTAATTAGAGAATGGAAAAAAACCTGTTACATTTGCTGTGCTGATCAGGTAAGACCTGAAAGGCATTTGTCTGGGTGCTGCTATTTAGTTGTAACTGTGTATTCAAGAATCCAAGCGGCTAATGTGTTTTTAAGGATTTATTATTATTTCATTTATTTAAGAAAGTTCCATGACTTTTACCAAGATTAAGTTTGCACCAAAATGCACTAGTCTTTACGGAGCATCTCTCATTCCCTTTTAAAAGCTGCAGCCAGTTCCCCAGGAAGCAGAATGAACATGCACTTTGATTCAAGAGGATGAACTATACATTGTATGACAGTTTGAAACTGCCACAGCAAGTAACTTTGAAACATGAGCTGAACTTTTTTGTTTGAAAATGTAAGAAGAAAAAATGCTTACGCACACAAAAACCAGTAAATATATTATGCAAATAATTTTCAGGCAGGGAGAAAGAAAAAAATAACTCTGTAGGCATGATGAGCAGCACATTTCAACTAGAATTAGTTGCTAATAACCTCAATAAACTATTTTTATTTCTGAATTTTTCTCCTTTGCTTTGAGTGCTCATATAGACCATTAGTTTCTCATTCTTATAAAGGAACAACAAGATCTAATAGAAAAGTCACATGAACTTTCATCTGTCCTTTGTTATGGGTAGTGCCACAATACCATCTGCAAGCTCAGATAAGGGGTACACAACTCAAACTTTGGGCCATAAGCCACTTACTTCATGGGCCAGGAAGGGCTCCGCTCTCTGGCTCATGGACTGAATTACAAAAACGGCTAAATTTTGTGTCTGTTGCTTGTTGGTTTGGTTTTATGCAGGCTGCATTAGGTACAAGAAATAACTGCGCTGGATCATCCACTGTCCTGATCTGCTACAGCAAACTCTAACCACCAAAGAACTGTGCAGAGCATACACCCGAGCTAAGTATTTTTCCATACATCCAAATACAAGGAGTTCAGAGGAGGGCTGTGTCTCAGTGCCCTACATGGAAAAAGTTAAGGGAGTTTCTATAAATTCTGAACTGAAGGAAAAAGTCTCTTTGCTCTATTCCATTTTGTCTGCCCTTCCCCCAAACAAAACCTCTTAATGTCTCTTAAGCCATGTGAACGTACACACTATATTCATCAGTAACAGCCATGACATCCCCACATCAAGCAATCCAACAACTGTGTAACTACAACCTTTGATTGAAAGTCAACATACTGTTTTCACAACCCCATTCCCCAAGACTCCAAAAAATGCACAGCTATCAGCATTTTCTTCTGTCACCAACAAAATCAGCTGAAAATTTGACTTTAAAATACAGTGTCTTTTCAGACTTAAGTAAGATCATTAACCCATATTTGTAAATGCCTAATCTCACTTGGCACCAGAATAAACACAGTGATCTCTACAATTAACCTGTGTATCTCAGAATTTCTAGCACATGAAAATCACCATCCATACCTGGAAGATGTCCCAAAGAAATCAACCGCAGGTGCCCAAAGACATCTGATAGCTGCAGACATCTGGAGCTGGAGGGCAGTGGAAGCATGGAGCAGCATGGAGCCATGACGGGCAGACATGCTTCTCTCTGACCTGGGACCCGGCACTACAGCCAGAACTGTCCCAGATGTGATAGTGCCAAGTTGCTCAATATTTGGTCCAGAAGCAGCCCAAAAACCAGAGTGCCTCTCGCTGGACTTCCTGGTGGGCTTGCTTCACTGTTCATTTTCAAGGGTGCAAAGCACTGCAAGATGCAGTACTGCCACTGCTCCTGAGCAGTCATAAACCTCCCTTCCCCAAATCCTGAAAATGGCAGTAGCAGCCATGATGCTACAGCATCCTGGGAGGTAGAGCTCTTTGTAGGAAAGGGAAATTGAACCAGGATCTCCCACTCCAGACTGATGAGACTCCACATCACTTCACATACTAGAAACTTCCTGACCTACCAGGTCAGACACCATTCCGAGCAGATGAACCACTCTCAGTTACACTGCAATGGAGAAGAGGACCATGAAAGTCAGAGTTTAGGGCACTCTCAGCTGGCAGAGGCTGGGATGACCCTGCTCAGGTGTTTGAAAGAAAAGTTACTACAGCAAAGAAGGCCTCATTAAGCTAGTCTCAGGCCCAGAACTAACAGGGTTACCCTTGGCAAACTGACATGGGCTCAGTAAACTCCAGAGTGACTGTGCCTTCAGCAGTCTTGGGAATACAAAGCTGTTTCTTGTAGGCAAGAAGGTGCAGAGTCATAGGTACACATATGCTAGATGTGGTCTCCGAAAAAGCCTTTAGACCTGACGGATTTATGTTGTGTGTCATATACTGACCTGTTGTGAACACCTGATTTGAGCCTGGTACAAATCCACCATTTAATGGAAAAGTGATTTCTGTATGTATTCTGCACACAGGTTTGCATTCACAGTCAATCCCCATAAAACAGTGGTTTGGATTGTCCTCATGCTTAGGCTCTTGGATCATAATTTCCAGGCACTGCCCTATATAATGTCAAGTATATTGAAACATGCAATGAATTCTGACTCCAGGTTTTCCATGTTTTATCAGTTACATTTGAGGCACTATCGGAAGGTTTCCATGAGGTTAGACACAGCAAATAAGAGACACACGGTTAACCAGCAAAATGCAGACATGCTAACCACAGCTGCTTCCCAGCAGAGACTTCAGAACATAATCAACACAGAGGGCTACAAAATAGCAGCAAATGTGTAAGTCGGTAACTGTACTTTGAGACTCAGGCAAGTGCCAGTCTTTCTCCAAAGAGGCCCCAAAGAACTATGACATGATCAAATAAACAAAGATGAAACAATTTTTGTCCTCAAACTCCTCACAAAACTGTCTTTGTCCTCCCTCATTAATTACATTTCAAAGTAATAAAATGCATTTCAGTATCTCAACCAAGGTCTATTTGCATTCATCATGTTAAGTCGTATCTTCCCACCCCGACCATCCCAAAACGCTCCTTTAATGCATCAAAATGGTCATATCTCATCAATGCACATTTAGCGACATATGAATGGCATCAAACACCATAATTGAATACATTAGCTGCTGCACTATTTGCAGGCTTTGACATAATAACTATTGGCCACTGGCTGCTTCCTAAGCTAACGCAGGACATTGGGGAACGCTCGGCTTTGAGTTTGCTGATGTTTGCATCTGTGTGCAGCCCACGGCAACAGCAATATTAAGTAGCAGAACTGTACAAATTACCAATTTTAACCTTAACTGAGCAGTCGGATGCCACATGAGGTCCAGCCTCTGTGCACTCACCAGAAGTGGCTTCAACCAATTTTGATTCTTCCCCTTCACATTTTTTTAAGGCTCATGAGCAATTTTGTTTTAACCTGTTCCCAGTGAACAAGATGAGAACATCACCTGATAATCTGCCAAGAAGATCTAAAGACCTGCATGTGTCTTGGAGCACCAGGAGTACATTTTGGAGATTTGGTGAACTCAGCATCCACCACGCCAGTTGTTTCTGAGCACCCAGCACTGGCTTTTTATCAACTGCCAATACCTTCATCTCCAGATCCAGCTTACTTCCAGGATCCTCCAAAACTGCTGGGGGTTCTGTGTTTCAGCTGCATCCCCTGGGTCAGGCAAGGCAGCAATCCTTTCCTAGTGCTCAGGTGTTACTGACCCCTTGATGTTTTCTTCTCACATGCATGAAAAAGAGTTTGTGGTAATTGGAAAGATCTTGACTTTATTTTTAAGGCCAATGGCCTGCGGAGAAACAGCAAGGAAAAGACCAAATGATCCAATGTTAACCACAGTGAACGAAGGTCCTTCCATGACCTCTCCGTGCTTTGCATTAAGCCCTTTGCCGTGACTTCTGTTTCACATCAAAGGAAAAAAGCACCGTGGGAACAGCTGGCTTAGGAATTGAGCTGCAAAACCCAGCTTCATTCTCTAGAAACTCCAGCCTGTTAATCCAGACATAGACTGCTTGCTTTAAAAGACTGAGGGGCAACTCTCCACATTACTGCTGTGATCTTTGTACCAAAAGATGATTACCGGGATGATGCATTGGTTCTTGAGAGAAAGATATAAGGCAGGCGGCAGGTAAAGAAAGTCAACTCTTATCACCAGCTCTTGCTTCAATCACACCAGGTCCCTCATCTCCTTAGAGCCTTACAGATGGGAAAAGCAATCCTGCTTTCAAACAACTGCAATTCAAAAGATTCACAGCCTTACAACAAAGATTTTAGATTGTCCCTAAAAGACTCGTAAAGTGTATTCATAAACCTAAACCTTTTTCCTAATCTGTCAAGACACCATGAGAAGCCAACTTTCTCATCACATGCTGTTGCTCACACTTGCAGTCTTTGCTGGTTACCAGATTTTGTAGAGGAAAATAAACTCAACTTCCTTCCCCTCAAGGAGCAATTCACTGATTTTGCTTGCGGCTGTGGAGATATCAGACACAGCTCACCTGTGCCTGTCCAGGTTTGAGGCACCAGCTTCGTAATATAGAATTTCAGCAATAAATAAATACAGCAGTCGGTGAAATACACAAGTTCAACATACGGGACGGATGCATTTAATATATGTGGTTTGGTGGATTCCATGACTAACACATGATCTTTCCTAAATCATAGGTATCCCATCACTGAGAAATAAGGAAAAAAATAAAATTGATTCATTCACTGTCGTTAAAGGCACAGAAAAATGTATAGTAGTACATCAAGTGATGTTTTACTGCAGGAATGCTGAATTATTTATATTCCCCTGAAATAATCTGTTTCAAACCTCAAACCACAGAGAAAAAGGCACATTTCAACTTATGTCATTACTGTGATGCATCATTTCTGTGACCTGTGCTTTGCTGTATTACAACGACACACATAACTAATTGCAAAGCAATCACAAACTTAGACTAACTAATGTGCAGATCTCTGTTAAGCAAAAAAAGATCTGTGTTTAAGTTGGGGCATCACAGACCACTAGTAACCAGGAGTCTGTAACACTGGTTTCCTATGAGATGGGACCATCCGACCACGCTCCCTTGCAACACAGGCAAACGACAACAAATATTAGTAACTCTTGATGCTTTCTTAGTCACCTGTTTGTCAATGCTATCATCCACCATGACACAACTAGGCTGGGTTTCAGATTGTTCGTCTGAATGATTAAATGAATATGAATGTATGAAACAAAGGAATCTGCTCCAGTACCACACCTTGGAAACTGCAGTGCAGTCCGTATTGTCTGGTTTAGCTATTTTTATGGGAAAGCCCAGCATAAATGGATCTCTGTACTAAATAAAAAGGCATTCCCACTGAAGAAAGACTCAGGGAAATCCTTATCTGATGTTTCTTTCTTCATTAATATGTCTACCTCTATCAAATCAATGGAAGCAAAAAAAAAGTTCCTATCACAAACTGCAAAGAAACACAAAGTCTTTGTTTATTTTGGCTGTGAGCAACAATGCTGCACTGTCTTCAGTATTCCACAGGATATTGCCTTCAACTACATTATCAAACAGCTGAGTAGAGACAATTTAACAACTGTCCAAAACATCTTTCTCACTAGTGAATATCAGTGTAGTTTGTTAAACTTCATTCTGTTACATTAAAATACATTTTGACATTATTGTGTATAAGAAACACCGAAAACCCAAATTTGCTTTTGCCAACCAACAAAACACTTGAAAGGAAAATAACAAAAAGAAAATAATTCAGTATTACAGTCTTCTAGCTTAATTTTAAAACACGAGAGCAAAACCACACTCCACGTAACAAAGTTTGCAGATATCAGCTCTCCATAATGAAAGTTTATCTGCATTTTGACATCTGTACAGTCTGCTCGTCAATTCTGGACACAGACGAGCCTACTCTGAACCACTTCTATTCCTTGCTGATGAATGACTATCCTCCATCATACTCAGAACCATTATGGACATGGAACCACGTATGGAAAATTTCAATAACAAATGGCAAAAGGCATTTACAAACTGAAAGCTTTTTAAGGCCACATTATTCTGCTGTGAACATCACAACCACATCGACATCTGATGAAAAGTAATGTCTCAACTTAGCCTGCAGTCCAAATGTACCTAAGATCCAACCTGGACATACGTTTCATGCCATGCTTCAATGAAGCAACCTGTTGCCACGTCAGGGGTAGAAAACTTTGCTCTAGTGAAACTGGACCTCGTGATGTGTTGGTGGTTTTGAATTTGGAGCATGCTGTGTCTCTTGGACAATAAAGAATAGGAAGCTTTACTAATGGGTTGCACTTGTTGAAATGGTAAGTTTGTTGGATAAAACCTCATGTGTCCAGCTGGTGCTTTACGAAGTCAATTTTCCCAACAGAAAGGGAAATAAGATTAATGGATTTGGGGGAATAATATAAATAGGGGGGGAAGTATGTCCAAATTCAGTGTTACTTAAAGAAGATGTATTTAAGAAAAGCTAAAATAGATGGTTAAAGGCTAATACATCTGCTGGTGACTAATTCAAATAACAGAGAGAGAAAAGAAAAACTGCAGTTCACAGTTACATCTACAGTTTTCATTGTCACTGTGCACTCAGCACTTCCAATTAGACATCACACCGGCCGCAAACTGAATAGTAGCAGCCTTCGGGGCCTGAGCTCTTCCCTCTGGATATGCCAAGGTTTCTGCAAGTCCTTCTGTTTCCTCCTTCCACTGTTCACCTCCCATTTTTTGCGCTATTCTAATACTCAGCTACTATAATCACAGTGTTTTGTGGGGTTTTTTTTAATCAAAGAGTGACTGAGAGGCAACAGACACCTCTTTCTATCCAGCTTTTGCTTTTTGTCTCTGAACAATCTTGAAAACCATCCTGCACCACAGATCACAAGAAGCCATCCTCTCCCTGGGGTGTTTAAACTGGGTCTCAAACAATAAGTCATGGTAGAAGTGGCCTGGCAGGGTCTGCAAGATCTACCATACAGACCAAATCAGCATACATTTCAATGTCTTTCAGTAAAAACCCTCCCTGGTCATTCCTGAAACCAACCAAAGCAATAAACCCCCCAGAAAACCAGAACTGTGGAAATCTGCCAACATGTGTTTTGTCTTCCAGCCAGTTCACAGGACCTAGAAACTCCGAGAGTGACCACCTTGTGTCCAGCCATGGCTTCACCTTTTTCTCTTACAGAAATACCAAACTGGATAAAAAGAAAGTGGACAGGATAAATCCCTCAGTATCTTCTGCACAGCACCAGCCCACAGCATTTTTCGATTTAAATACTCAAAGTCTTGCCAACTTGCCCGCACAGCAGTTGCGTCTATTTTGTACCCTGTTACTCAGATTCATTCTTGGCTGACAGGGGACCACCAGGTCTGCCAAGTTCAGCATCATACTGTTGTTTTATTTCTCCTCCAGCAGGGAAAGCTTTCTTACCTTATGGTTCATCGCTACAACCCTGTAACTGCTTGGTCCGCTGCTGAGATATAGAAACTTTCTTATTCTGAAAGGAGGTCTGCACATTTTGCTCAGTATTAAAAAGTCAGTCTAACATCAAATAAAATCACCCATAAACTCTGTACAGAGCTAGCTTCACCTGCATTAGCAGCAAATAATGCTCTTTGATATTTTCACATAAGAGAACTCTCTCCAGCAGAAAATATGCCTGCCGAGTGAGTAGGCAGGGTGCACCTTGTTTGGGTCATAAGGAGAACATTAAAAAGTAGCATAACTATATAAACATTCACAGAGCTTTTAGGGAGAATGCACCAACGCTGACCACACTCAAAATTCAAATTTCTTAAATAAGGTATTTAGGACTCTGCAAGATAACTGTGACAAAATTATGCTGCCTGAATGTTCCTTATAGTCACCTTTCTATCCAAAGACAGACTTGAAGTAAATTCTTGCTAAAAAAAGACACATATTCTCAGCATTTTACCAACAGTTCATTTTGCTTCTGTCAACATGGTTTTAGCTTAAAGTTTTTTAAAACCTTAACTTCCAGTAGCTATCAGAACAATTAAGTTGTCAAGCATCTTCTACTAGAGCATCTCCAAACTTTTTAATATCAAGTAATTATTTGGCACTTACAAGACCAGATGCATTCACATTTTCAATTTAAATGCAAATACTGTGGAGAGATTTCAGGTTTTGGCTCTATTTTTATAAATACTTCTAATTTTTAAAAGAAAAGGATTTATTATTCTGGAGATGCCATGTGGCAGGTGTCTGTTTTTACGTGTGCTCTAGTTAATTAGCTCCTATTTCTATCTCTGGTTTTCTTTTGAAGGAAGGGGAGGTGCATACTTCTTTGCAATGAAGAAGATTTCAGTTTACGTGTTACTCGGTATATGAGCCGTTAAATAGATAAAGCCGAGATCAAAGTATGTGAAACACAGCATGGTTTCTCTTTTAACTGCTTTTAGAAGTAAATATTCAAGAGAAATAAGCATCATCAGAAGAGCAAAAAGATATAAGTTCGTAGTAATATTCAGGTGGGAAGGGAGCTCAGGAGGTTTCTAGACGAATCTCCTGCTCAAAGCAGGGTCAGATGTGAGCTCAGACCAGGTTGCTCAGGGCTTGAAACCCTCCAGGGATGGAGACTGCACAACCTTCTGCCCATGGTCCCCTGCCTATGAAAACCAGGAGTCATCCCAGTGGTGCCACACCAGTATAAAGCTGATATGGGGACAGAAACCGCAGTGTCCTACCAGGGACCATCTGCCTGGTGGAAGGCTGCTTTCATCTCTGATTTTAAGCAGATGCGGATAATTATTCAAAAGCATCATGGTGGGTACATGAGGGTGAAATAGCAAAAAACTAATAGAGGCTGATGAATAAGCAGTGGTGACGAATTGGCAGCTGGCATTTAGCGCTTTCTGAAACCCCAAGCAGAAGAAAGGGGAAAAAAACCCCAAAAGATTTCCTATGCTACAAAATCCATCATTCTTACAGCTTGCCAAGACAACGTACTGCATGCAATCCTGGCCAGACCTGTGGGCTCAGGGCTGCCCCATCCCACAGACTGCCCATCTCGCAGGCAAACGGGAACTTCACAAGTCTCGTCACAAGCCAGACAAGAATTGGGATATAAATTAAACAATTCAGAGAAGCTGACACAATCCCCAGTGGGCTGTGCGTTTGCCAAACAAATTATAAATCCTCTGAACATTACAGCTGGGTGTTTTCCAGGGCCAGCGCCTTTATGAAGTTTAATACTTGTGCCAAAGCTGTCAAAAAAAAAAATATAGTCTTGCTGAGTTGTCCTGGGTGCCCAAAAGTAATATAATGCAAATCTTCACTCTTCTCTTTGCCCACACACTGCTAATGAAACTCAGCACACTGTACTTGCTTTTCTTCCTAAACCTAGAGCAAACCCCCAGTTTCCAAGGCTTCCACACAGGATTGTCCCCATCTCCTGCTTCTTGTGTGGCTCAAGAGCTTTATTTGACTGCAGGATTTCATTAGAGCCTGGATTCCTTCCAACATGGGATGCATTTCCCTCCAACACTTTGTTTGTATTCCACAGTTCAATGCCTCAAAAATTAATCGTGATCCTATAACACTTTCCAAAATTATTTGTCGGACTGGGCAGACACCTACCAATCTCATTCACAGTTGCCTGACGCAATACAAGTAAGTACCTTAAAACACATTTCAAGGTCATCAGAGTATCTTGGTAACATCAGAATAAAACATTGTGCACTGTTCTTTCTCCTCTTCTCTTCCTCTCCCTTCAAGATGAAACAAAACTTTGAGAAACTCAATTTTTTCTGCCAAAATGGTAAAGTTAAGACTACACAGGCCTCATCACATATTAATCAGCCAAGATCTAATACAATATTAAACTACAACACCACATCCCTGCCAAAAAAATGTATCAAGCTTTAGTAGTTAATAATTGTTAGCCAACCAACAGTAAAGGTAACTTATTTTCCTTGCCCCTGGTGAAGAAAGAATGTGGCAACCTGAAGCAGCTACAATGCAAGGGTCAGAAGGAGAGAGATCAAATGAATACTACCTCTTGAAATCCCTTCTGATATATCTTTATAGATATGTGGTGCCCAACAGGCACCACATGGTGTTTTGCAGAGCAGCAAACTTCTTTAAAAATAAAATTTCTGTACACAAAAATTCTGGGAAGTCCTAATGAAGGGCAGAAGAATCAATAAACCGTCTACATTTTTATATGGAAGCATTTTATGAACTCGTCCGTGATACACTCCAGCCTGGGAGAGAGCACACATGCCTGAGACTGCTATTGCAGTATTGCAGATAATAAAAATAAATGAACTTATTAAACTCTGTAGCTCAACTTTTTTACACATGCATTCTCAGAGCTGTAAACTTTTAGGACTTTTAGCGCACTGGTAACTTATGACTGTAGCAGCACTCTGGATGTGCTGTAAGATCAGGTTTTCTAGGCTAAAATCTTATCTCCTTGGAATCATATTCACAGGGCGCATCTCTCGGTGGAAGAATCAGAATTGGTGGGCTTGGTTTTGGTTTTTTTTTTTTCCCTTGGACTAAACTGTACTTATGCTTAAAAAGCTGGAGGGGGCCCTGGGAAGACGCCTGCAGCGGTGCTGGCTCCTGCAGGAGAGCTGGGAGGTCTGGCATGGGGTGGGAAACCAGGCTGGTGCACAGCCTCCAATTTACAGAGCTATTCTTCATCCTCATCCAGCGCAGGGGTCTCTCCCAAAGCCCGCTTACAAACATTTTTGAAAGGTCCATTTAAACCCCACACCAGCGGAAGGTAGTTTGTCTTGTCCAACAAGACACAACAGAACCTAAGCAAGGTGGTGAGTGCTGTTAAAGTGTTAAGTACATTGCTTAAGATTAGGATAAAAAAAATATACAATGGCATAACGTAAGAGGGACGACAGAGAGAGCCCCCGGCAGGGTGAAGGTGCTGAACTGCCACGGAGGTTCAGCAAGTGCAAAGTCCAGCCCTCCACTGTGGCACAGCATTCACAGAGCTCACCTGATGCCACTCCACAGCAAAGCTGCTTTCCAGGGATGGCAAACCCACCACAGGCATGTTATGATGGCAATGAGAGAGGATCTCAGTGTCAGAGCAGCGAAGAGACTCCTAGGAAGAGCTGGGAGGGTGCTGGAAGAAAGCTATCAAAATTGCAGGTGGAGCTGGTAATTGTACAAAACAAACAAACAAACAAAAGATTATACAAGTGATGAGATGAAATGGACACCTGGGATAAAGACAGCTGGATTCGCTGACCCAGGAGGGCCCTTCCAGTCCTATTCTGGAATATGAATTTCAAAACTTTGGCACTTTCATGAATTCACTCTTGCTTTCTAGCCTCCCCCAAGCAAAGCACAACCACCAATGGATCCTGAAAGCCAGCACAAGGACTGCTGAATTCCCACCCTACTGAAGCATCCCAGGGAGCTCGTCTCTGCCAACCTCCCACAGCACCACGCATAGCAAAGCTCCACACGCCTGCATAGTCCCTCATTAGGAAGTCAACGGCAGTCGTCGCTTCTGCATGGTGCAGTAATGCCCATTTTATGTGTATGGACATTTGCCAAGGCCTTCGGCTTTCTCCAGCCATGAAATAAGCACTAGTATAATCAGTCTGCTGTGAGACCTTCCCAGAATACAGAGAGAGGGAAAGGGAGAAGGGAAAAGAAAGGTCCTTCCACTAGTTGCACAGAAAACCCAACGTTGTAGACCCAGCATGCTGGAGCCAGCATCCCCACCCAGCACTCCCACCATCACAGATGAGGCCAGCTAACGACCACATGTGTCAGATCAACACATTGCTTGGCCTCTGGCCGGCATCCAGCAGTTGCACGACTGCCAGGGTGACCCACCGGGTGCCGACTGTCACAGGTGCCACCAAAACCCCATTTCCACCTTTTGGATAAAACTTGTGAGCCTTGCCTCTGTTCTGGCACTCGGCATCAGCCTGCAGGAGCCCCGCTCACGTTTCAACAAATGGTATTTGAGGATCTTCGAGGGGTGACAGCAAAGGTGCTGATGTGTAACCAGACAGACTTATTTTTATCCTTTCCTTTGTGCAACTGCTCTGAACCAGCAAGGGAAATTCCTAAGACAAAGCTCTGGGATAAACAGAGCCATTGCAGGAAAGCAGAAGGGTAAGCAGGTGTGCGAGAAAGGACATCAGTAATACCAGATTACAGGATTTTTTTTTTTTAATCTATTACAAAAGCAACAAAAATTTCATTTATTTCACAGTCTGCATATTTTCTTTTTTTTTTTTTCCACCTTCCTTTTAGCAGTCATTACTACACAGTTCACATACTCTTTTTAAAGACATAATGGAATAGGTATTTCCAGCAATCTCGGCCTTAAAATGCATTTCCCCAGAGTGCTTTCTGTTCAGCAAAAGCTTTTGTGCTAATGTTGAGCATAGGTCATTATTTTATATTTAAACTGACAGGGAATCCCACCCCTTTGAAAAATTAACTCCAAACATTATGTTTCTGCTTCACAGAAGGGAAAAGTCACACAGTCAGAGTCAACTGGCACTAAAAAAAGGTTGCCGTTAGAATGGAAGAGATGAAGTGATCTATTTAAAGAACGTAACGGGAGAAGTTGCTGATGAGGCAACAAATCTGAGTTGGTGCACACTGACACCCTTCCAAAACACTTCAGTGCTCCGTACTTTAAGACCTGTAAAACATTTCTCTGGCTCTACTTGTTTGCCAATCTGATGCACAGGTGTCCTTCAAAGATGCTACCGAGCATTTTTGCTCTCCTACTGGACAGAGGAGCCACCTTACATCCTTCATCATCAAAAGCCTTTAATTCTTCATTGACATAATGGTAACTACAGAGAGATTTTATTTTCATTTCCCCCTTCACAGTGTCTTTGGAGTGTTTGTTCTTCCATGCTCTTCTAATTCTGAGTTCCCAGTTTGAGTCATGTTGAAAATGTATAATTTTCCAGAAGCCGTAGACATATGATTATCTTGATTCCTGCCTCTTTTGACATTTCCAATTGCCACCCAAAATCTGTATGATATTGTGATGAACATGCTTTTATGTAGTATCTTAAGGATTACAAGGCCAATATTAACATTTCTCTAATGCCTTTTGCTTCCCTCTCCAAATATGCATTGAAAAGAGAATTTTAAAGGAGTAAAACAACCTCCAACAGCAATGTTTAAAAGATCTGCAGGCTAGAAGACTTTCCTGGGACGTGGGATAAGCTGGATGCTCAACTTCCCATGCCAGATCAAGGCAAGGAATTGAGCCTGGGGCTACATCACAGGTGAGGTCTCTGACTACCAAGGTCCTGGCAATAATGTGAAGTCCTCTCTGCATAGGTGTGCGTGCATGGGACATGAAGAACTATCCATTTCACTGTGTGTGTTGGCCTAAGGGCTGTGAGTAAGCAAGGCTTTGCAATTTGATTTTAACACAAATGTGTGTGTGTGTGTTTTCTTCTTATTTTTATTAACAAAATATCTATAGGAAGACTGATTATCATTCACAATCATGATACTGATTATCAGCCAAGACTGATTATGCCTGCCATCCAGAGGGGCCTTGGCAGGCTGGAAATGTGGGCCTGTGTGAACCTCATGAAGTTCAAGAAGGCCAAGTGCAATGTCCTGCACATGGGTCAGGGCAATCCCAAGCACCAACACAGGCTGGGTAATGAGTGGATTAAGAGCAGCCCTGAGAAGGACTTGGGGGTGTTGGTTGATGAGAAGCTCAACATGACCTGGCAATGTGCACCTGCAGCCCAGAAAGCCAACCGTATCCTGGGCTGCATCAGAAGCAGCGTGACCAGCAGGTCGAGGGCCGGGATTCTGCCCCTCTACTCCGCTCCGGTGAGACCCCACCTGCAGTACTGCGTCCAGCTCTGGGGCCCCCAACATCAGAAGGACACGGACCTGTTGGAGAGAGTCCAGAGGAGGGCCACGAAGATGATCAGAGGGATGGAACCCCGCTCCCATGAGGACAGACTGAGAGAGTTGGGGTTGTTCAGCCTAGAGAAGAGAAGGCTCCGGGAAGACCTTAGAGCAGCCTTCCAGTACCTAAAGGGGACCTACAGGAAAGCCAGAGAGGGATTTTTTACAAGGGCATGTAGGGATAGGACAAGGGGTAATGGCTTTAAACTGAAGGAGATTCAGATTAGATGTCAGGAAGAAGTTCTTCACTGTGAGGGTGGTGAGGCACTGGCACAGGTTGCCCAGAGAGGTTGTGGATGCGCCATCCCTGGAAGTGTTCAAGGCCGGGTTGGATGGGGCTTGGAGCAACCTGGTCTGGTGGAAGGTGTCCCTGCCCATGGCAGGGGGCTGGTGGGAAAGAACTCTGGAAGAAGTGCAACAGACTTCCCCCTTCCTGGCCTTTGTGACAAATTATTTCCATTGCATCAGAACAACGTTGTTTCACTCTACCATGGAGAAGTCAGAAAAACAGAACATCCTCCAAGCAAGCACAACAAAAAATGCACACATCAGGCATGGAGGTTGTTGGGAACTTTGTTCATCCAGAAGGGGGGTGTTGGATTTGCTACTCGAGACTGCTTTTTTTTTTATTTTTAAGACAAGGATTAAAAAAAAAAAAGTTTTACTAGAATGAGAAGAGTCAAAATTACCATAGAGCTTCCTCTGCTTTCTAATGGTTTTGTCTAGAAATATGTTATTGGAATCTCATCATCAGTCTGAGAGCAGGATGTGAAGATGCCACTGATGAGAACACCCACCAATACTCAAATGCTAGCACACTTGCAATCATTTAAAGAACTCATTAATCTAAAGAAAATACTTAGAAAGAAACTTTCATAATTAGAATTGGTGAGCAGCCAGCTTTGCTGAAATGAGAGAGCATTTCTTCTTTCTCTGGTTTGACCCAAGGCACCTTGATGGATGACAGTGTCTTTGATGGAATGAAATATTTTGCAATAACTTTGGGTACAGTCAAGCTGATAACGGCATTCTTTAAAAAGGCTGTATTTCACAGACTTTCTCACTAAGATTTCGACAGGTAAATAGAACATGGTCACTGATTTGCCTCTGGTGAGCTCCTGTTCAAAGCTAACGGAGGAAATGAAAGATACTATGTTATGTCTGTACCTCTTAAGGAACGGCATTGTGGTACTCAAAACAATTTCTCTTTATCATCTCGGCAAAACTTTCATTAATATTATCTGACGGCCGAGAGGGAAAAGCACTAACACAACATCTCAGCAGAAGAGAGACAAAGGGAGCAGAGTTTGCAGCTTACAACTTGCTTAAGAAAGGGCTATCTTTAAAGGATGTTGCTTTATTTGAAAGTATTAATTTAACTGCTTAAGGAGGCAGCGTATGAGGGTCTCTTCCCTCAGCAGCTATGTGCAGTGACTGTTGTTTTGCAAGGCATCCGTGTTCATCTAAACCGACAAGCACGGACCCAGCTTGTTTTTGTTGGAAGGATTTACAATTACTTTTAAGTCATACAGGTCAAAAGAGGAAAGAAAGAAAAAAAAAAAAAAAGAGAAAAAGAATCCAAAGATGGTTATGACTAAATAGGGTCTTCGCTGCAATGGCAGTTTTAGTCTGTTTTTTAAGAGCAAACATCTGCTTCTGTGCCAATGCTCACTGGAAGGAGAGGAAACCAAGTAACAGTGGAAGAACAAAGAACATATTAAATGCTTATATGCATACTAGGAGGCTTCCAGATAAATCCTGGAAGCTAACAAATGGAAAGCAATACATCAAGACCATTACTGTCACCTGCTATCCCACCACCCCTTCAGCAGCTCATGGCAATTGCAGAAACTAGTTAGTTACAACCTGCAGAAGCGGAGAACACATATTGCTAGTTATTTACACCATGAAGAAGCAGAGAACATACATTGCACAGCACTTCCACGCAGGCACATTTTGCACCATCTGTCAGGTGAAATAGAATCATTTAGGTTGGAAAAGACCCTTAAGATCATCGAGTCCAACCGTCATCCCAACACCACCATGCCCACTAAACCAAGTCCCTAAGTGCCACATCTATGCGTTTTTTGAACACCTCCAGGGATGGTGACTCCACCGCTTCCCTGGGCAGCCTGTTGCAACACTTGACAACCCTTTCAGTGAAGAAATTTTTCCTAATATCCAATCTAAACCTCCCCTGCCGCAACTTGAGGCCATTTCCTCTTGTCCTATCACTAGTTATTTGATAGAAGAGACCAGCACCCACCTCACTACAACCTCCTTTCAGGCATATTCCCCCAAGCCATCATATCTGGTCATCTTGCCATTTCACTATATTTATCTCCACTTTTTAAGGGTCTCAGAAAAGACTGATGCAGGAGCGTGGAGCTGACATGAGTACATCTTGGTGTCACGTCAGTGCCCCAATGCCTGGATCTGCTCTTTAAACACAGCCTCATCTGTTGCCTCTATTCCTTATTAATCCACATAATTTCTGACTTTCAGAAAGGATAAATTACTTTTGTTATTCATTTATTTACTTTTATTTGTTTCTTTTTGAAGGATTATCTCTGGGTTTAGATTTTTTTAATTATTATTAAATGCATGGAGGCCACATGACATCATTCACAATGGGTTCGAAGTCAGCTGTGGTAGATAGTCACAGACTTGGGCAGCCAGCCCCAAAGATAGGAAAATGCCCAGAAAAAAAAATGAAGAGCTACTGAAGGAAAGGTAGAATCCATGGAATGAAGCACATACAATAAAGGCACGTTCAGTTAAATGCATAGTGAAATTTAGTGAATTTTAAAGGGAGCAAATTTCATCTGAGCCCTGATGATGCTTTGAGACAACTTTACATTTCTTTCTGGGTAAGATTAGGGATTATTGTCTAATCCTGGGATTGGTAGTCCACTTGACAGAAAATGTGAACTCCATTTACCAAATGCTTCTCCTGCAAGGCTCAGATGCTATGTCAAGTAAATACTCTTTTCTCCTCAGCTGCTGTGTGAAAATTCTTATACACAATAACAAAAAAGAGATGAATCAGAGAGAAGCAATGAGCTACAGGCAAAAGGCTAAGAAATATATACACAAAGTAAAATCAAAACTCTGATACGAATTTCTCTCATATTTCACTCCTAAACTCACCATCACTTTCAGTAAAGGTAAATCAACCAAGATTTGAATAAAGATTTTTTTTCTAAAAGGTAGTTCTTCCCCTTTAACAGAAATAATAAGGGGGAAATCATAGCAGGTAGCAATGCATTGGGGCTAGAAAGGAGCTGCGCTTCATTTATTTAATGGGTTGTTCCTCATTGCAGTCCCTTCTCAGAATTAACAGGGCCATACAGCAGAGAGGAAAAACCAAAAAAGTCACCTCAAATGCTTTAATGATATTTTGTTCAACATCTTGCAGCTCCTAGGCATCGTCTTCTATAAATAAAAATGTGAGGACATATTATTATCATGCCATGACTCATGAAATTTGTATCTGCAGGGAGCTAGGGACTTTGGCTTTTCCTCTGGGCTCTCCAGTGCTGTCTGCTGGGTCAATTAAAATAGCAAGATTTCTTTTCACACAAAGCCTTTCCTCTCCCTTTGCTTATTCCGAGTGTGTTTTTCACATCTCCACCATCTCATCACCGTTGTAAATCACAGCAAATTAATGTCAATGCTAAGTTCCTGAAACAAGACTGCTTTTGCCTCTTGACAACAAAATCCCTAATCCAAATGTCAAAAATTCAAATGGAAATACAATATTACAAATAAATCTGTGGACATCTCCCGATAAACTCCTGCAGACCTGAGCTGATGCAATGCTCTCTCCCTGACCCCCAGAACAGAAATAGCTTCTAATTCCTCCTTCTGCTGAAGAGTATGATATGTTGGGCAATAAGAAGTGAACAGGGGTTATGGCTCTCATAAAATATTCACACCACTGGCTCTATACAGCAGTTTCTCCTCAATATGATTAATCACATGCTATTATTTAAAGTTCCTATAGTATGGGAGTTTATGTTTCACTACCATTCACAGATTAGATTATAGAAAATTAGTTTCAGATGAACTGTTTGGTTCAGGTAGATTAATCCACTCTGATGATGCCTACCAGCCAGTCGAACTCCTTCTTCAAACCAACTGGCCATGTATGTCCCTGGGGTTTTCCAGAAAGCGATAAACAACCAGGGAGAGTTTCTCTCCACCTGGCAGTAATTGTTCTGCAAGCACTCTTCTCTTACTTTTATCTAAGACAGACATTTATCCTGCTATTTAGTATAATTAAAGCATAGGTACTAATCTAAAGCTCCTACCCAGGGAGCAGTTGTCTGATGGCAGCAGATTCACAGCATGCACAACAGCCTTAATTTCAATAACATGTTCAGCTGATGAGGAGGAAGAAAAGGGCGAGGTAAGTAATGACATCTCCAGGAGTTCAGGATGCATTCACTGCCAAGACTGTGTGCAGGGAATCAGCACAGGCAATGCCCAGAATACATGGTGTCCTTTCGTGATCATTTGTCTCCAGTTTGGATGGGAGAGCTGCCGCATCTTCATAATACAAAGGGGCACCACACCACCCTTGTTCCAGCTAAGGGGTTTGAGCCCAGCAGAAGGGCCACTGGCTATTTGAGGCCAACACTAATTCATCTCATACATTATTCAAAATGACCAGAAATACATTTGGAAACATGGGACACCACTATGTGAACATTGCTATCCTGTCAGATTAGGATTCAATTAATCTTCCAAGACAAAGGCCAATAGTTTGCCAGCTCAACTTACCTCTTACGACGATGTTGGTGGACTTCTTCGCAGGATTTCCAACATTGTTATTGGCAATGCAGCTGTACGTGCCAGCATCTTCTGATGTGATGGCAGGTATTGTTAAAGTGCCGCCGTTCAGGACCGTCTTTTCGGGCAGGATGCCGGCAGACCTCACCCATGTCAGGCTGGGGGCTGGCTCCCCTCCTGTCGTCACACAGACTAAGGTGATCGCTTCTCCAGGGTTCACCACTATTGGGTCATCCACAAGAAGCTTAATTGAAGGGGATGCTGCAAAACAAGAGGAAGAGAAAGGTGTAGCGGGGCTACATCTGTGGTCTTGCTCAGACCCGACAAGCACACTCAAGCCAACTGAGATCAGCAAAGACACGTCAGCTACGGCCGTCTTCGCACAACTACATGCCCTCTGAGAAGGGTGCTCCCCATCCTGATGCTCCCCCAACACCACATTTCTCACCCCACTCTGCACCCTGCTCAGTCATTATCTTCACCTTGCTGTCAAACTGGAGATGAGGATTTATGTATGGACAACCCTGCAGCTGTGCTTGGGAAGTAATGCATAATGTATGGGACGGGTGCCAGCACACTGGATTTTAAACCCTGGAAGAAAGGAATTAGTAAAAAACTTCTTATTTGGCATGGAAAGCATGTTGTTCTCTTCAAGTCAGATCCTACCCATTGAAAACCAGCCCTCTTAATCCACCTGCCTCCCCGATGAACTCCTTGGGACTTGGCTGCCAACTGAGATGAATTTGTCGAGACTGAGTTGGGTCTGTTGAATCAGGAAGAGTCACCTCCCTTGGGCCATCTCCTTGCACATGGAGAAACTGAAGAATCTGGTACAGAGGCTTTTTTCCCCTGTATGGGCTGTGCAACCTGCAGCTCACAGCACCAGCAGACAGCGTGGCCATGGCTCCATCTCCTCACAGACACACAGGAGAGTTGAAGACTTGGGTCCCTATTAATTTCCACACAATATCCTATAACCAGCTGCAGGGCTTTGTTTGGGCACGACCACCAAACCAGCCAAACTACACTGCAGCACAGGCTAATGGAAAGATGCTGCTGCTCTGAGAAAGGAGAAGCAAGTGATTAAATTTCATTCTCTCTTGCCTCTTCTTTTCCATGAAATATTTGTATGTGATATAAGAGGAGCAACAGAAATGCTCAGTATGAAGGGACAGGGCGGGGCAATCCATTTTAGATGCTGGGATTTAAAATCACAACCTGAACTGTGACATCCCCTGCCACTTGCATTCAGGGATCCAACCTTGCTGGATTCAGGCTTTGCTTGAAGACATACCCTAAGCCGCATAAGCGATGAGCCAATATATATGTACATATTGCTAGTA
The DNA here is from genome assembly GCA_013401275.1 of Pandion haliaetus. Taxonomy (NCBI): domain Eukaryota; kingdom Metazoa; phylum Chordata; class Aves; order Accipitriformes; family Pandionidae; genus Pandion; species Pandion haliaetus. Next base: position 614,261 of record VYZV01042432.1, read on the forward strand.
CAGAAAAAGCAGCAATACTAAATAAACATAGGCATAAAGGTGAAGGATTGAAATTCTGGGCAAAGAATACCAGAAAACGTGACAATAAAAAATGAAAGGAAATAAAAATGTTATATCCAGAGAGCATAGCACTATCCTCGTTATTACAGAGAGTGGTGGGTTGACCCTGGCTGGACACCAGGTGCCCATCAAAGCTGCTCTGTTACTGACCCCCTCAGATGGACAGGCGAAAGAAAATAGAACTAAAAGCTTGTGGCTCGAGATAAGGACAGGGAGAGATCAGTCACCAATTAACCATCACGTGCAAAACAGACTCAATTTGGGGAAAATTAATGTATTACCAATCAACCAGAGTAGGGTAACAAGAAATAAAGCCAAATCTTAAAACACCTTCCCCCCCACCCCTCCCTTCTTCCCAGGCACAGATTCACTCCCAATTTTCTCCATCTCCTCCCCCCCAGCAGCACAGGGGGATGGGGAATGGGGGTTGGGGTCACTTCATCACACATTGTCTCTGCTGCTTCTTCCTCCTCAGGGGGAGGACTCATCACTCACTGGTCCCTCCCACAGGAGACAGTCCTCCACAAAATTCTCCAACATGAATCCTTCCCACGGGCTGCAGTTCTTCATGAACTGCTCCAGTGTGGGTCCCTTCCATGGGCTGCAGTCCTTCAGGCACAAACTGCTC
>VYZV01042432.1:615266-673345 GCA_013401275.1 Pandion haliaetus
GTTATCCCAGAGGCACTACCACCATCGCTGATGGGCTCAGCCTTGGCCAGCGGCAGGTCCATCTTGGAGCCGGCTGGCATTGGCTCTGTTGGACATGGGGGAAGCTTCTAGCAGCTTCTCACAGAAGCCACCCCTGTAACCCCCACCCCCCAAAAAAACCTTGCCATGCAAACCCAATGATGCACAGAGATATATTCTTGTGTGTTCCGCTTTATATATGAATCTTATTCAATATTAAATGAACACACAATAATCACTAAGGCAAATACAAGAGTCAAATCTAAAATAAGAGTTTTCTTTATCTGGAGTTCACCCAAGAGGAATTAGCTTTCTCTATGTTCAGAAGCTGGAGCATACAAATGGGAAGCACTTCATTTATACCTGTCCTAGCACAGAGAGAACAGGCAACCTCCAGCTGGGGATACACTTCAAGAGAGCAGGAGAGCAGAGGTTTACAAGCAAAACCCCCTCTTCCAGCTCGGGACCCTGCAGATACCTGCCAGCATAAATTCCTGGATTCATGTGACCAACTTAAAGGTGAAGAAAGTGGGTGCACGGCTAAAAACACAGACAGAAAACGAGTCAGCACTGCCCACTAACTGTGTCAGTGTCTCTTTGCTCACATCCTCTGACTTCGTATTCTTTCATCAGTTGATGCATCCATCAGCTGATGGACCCCTGTTTTGGGATTAGAGGTATGAAAGCAGGCAGTATATCATGTTTCATGCTGAAGTAGATTTTGCTTGGGTGAAGGCAGCAGAAGCAGGGGTCCAGGTACTCACTGTGCAACTAGAACTGAGCTCCAGACCTGTAGGGTCATCCCCAACCGGGGTAGGACTCAGCTGGCCCCTCTTTCTCTCTCTCTCCCTCCCTTACTCCTGAGTTTAATGATTTTTCCCAAACAACTCTGGCAACGAGCTGCTCTCTGCTCTCACTAAACATCAAGTCATGAGACAAGGAACAAGAGAACCACAAATAATGCTTCAAAACTTAGAACAAAAGATGAAAGCTCCAACAATGTCAACCCAACCTGGTGGTGCTGTTTATCATAATGGCCGCGTAATCCTCCAGATGAAAGGGGGCCCTTTGCTGTTCTTCAGGTAGAGAGACAAAGATAGCAGCTGATGTGATAAAAATGCTGTGATACATCCCTTTCATCACAGCACTCAAAATGGTACGTACATGAAAATTATGGTTTGCATACAGTAATTTCTCTTTGCTTACACCACACATTTCACTTAACTACAACCTATCCCACTAGACAAACACAAACAAAAAATCAGCAGTACACTCAACTACTACCATTAACAGCCTGATTTAAAGCAAAGAATATTAAGAAATTCAGAAGGGATATTAAAATTTCCAGCAAAGGAAACTCAGTGTAGCATATAAAGGGTCAAATACCTATTATGAATAGAATATGAATCCACAGCAACAACGAGCTGTTATTTTGATATTTCTCTGCTTGAAACCCTATACATAGTCTGCACGGTATCACAATGCACCAGTAACACAGAACCTCTTACTTTCAGCTTTATGGTGCAACTGAGGATAGAATTGGGTCTACCGCTGCACTTGCCTGATTTATTGTCACATACACATTGCCAAATTCTGGCCTAGGAATGGAGAGAGTGAAAGTTTCCTGGTGGTCACCTGGACTTTGGCCTTCCACCGCTGAAGCACGCTCAGCCCCACCACCAGCCCCACACCCCGCCCATCCTGGAGAGCACAAGCTCCACTCTCAATGCCATCAACATTGACCTCTGCTTCTTCCAGCCAGGGATGGGGAAAGGTGGTAGTCAACACCCATTTGCTCACGTGCCAAACACGAGCTGGAGAGCCGCAGGTTCTTGTCACAGCTCTGACTGGCTGTTTCAGCACAGAAAGGGGGGAGAGAAAAAGAGAGAAGCAGGGAGAGCTAGCCAGGGAAGGAAGGAAGGAGGCAAACGGCAAAAATTCCAAATGCTCGATAACTCCAGCGATGTGCACAGACATGGTGGGGTGGCAGAAAAATGGCTTTAGCTCTAAGTTAGAGAGTGCTCGTGTTCACTTCTGTACATCAGCCTGGACCAAGGTTTGGAAACAAAGGGGGCTAAACCACAAGTTTAGTCACCTGCTGGAAGTCCTGTATTACTTGACCTGGGTTAATTAACAGCATGTAGGGCTTCTGCAGGTTCACTTTACTTGATAGCTCCTCTGTTTAACTCCATCCAGAAATGCTTTCCTCTCCCAAACTGGAGGAACACTTCTAACTGCTCCCCACAGGATGCCGCAGCAATGCAGCTGCAAAGGTCTGCCTCTCCCCACAGATCGGGCATACAAAGCTGTAGCACAGAGGGGAGTAACAAAGGCACAACGACAAAACTCCATGTAACAGCAGGGACAGTAAGCCCTGGACTGGGCTGCTCAGAGCTGGTGCAGAATCTCTCTCTCTTCCAGATTTTCTAAGCAAACATCTGTTAGACAAAAAGTTTAGGACTAGCTCCTATTTGAGCTAGGGAAATGGAGCTCCCTAGCATGCAAGATCTCTCCCTGTTCTAGTTTCAATGACAGCAAGAGGTACGGCCAAAACTCAATTCCTCTTATCTACCTTGAGCTATCTTCTTACAAGCATCTTCCCCTGTGGTATCCATCTCTCTACTGACTGCAGACAGAGCCCAAAGATTAGTTTAATCTAGACAGATAAGATTTAGATGGCAGAAGATGGGTGACATCAATCTTACCTTTAGGATGAGGATTTACAAATGCATCAGGGGCCTATAGATGGGAATGGGCAGAAAGCGCCGTTTTTAACAATATACATGTGCCAAACTCACTTTGATCCCAGTGTTTCACAAATCCTCTTAGATCCTTGCGCTTTCAGAAAACTGAAATTTTGGCCTAACTGTCTTTCTAAAATGGATTTCTTCTCTCTTTTATTTATTTGTAAACTTTTGGGGCTAAACACCACATACAGACTAAATCTGAACTGTGTAATTCATCACCACACTTTTTTTTTTGGTCCATCATGTTTAAAAAAATGGAGTAGGCATTTATAAAGATGACAAGATGATCCAGAGCAATTATTATAGTTGATGATTATACCAAAATATTGTTGAAGGATTATTAAAATTCATGCTTCGGGGCATAAAATGTATCTTTTTCTGAAATAGGAGGGCACACTATCACATATCTGTCTACTGCACACTGTTTATGCCCTCTTCTGAAATGTCTCCTGCTGGCTCTTGTTAAGGACAGACATGAAATCTGATCCCAAATGACAATGCATGCGTTTATACATCCTTTGCATTTGTAAAGCATCTAACATGATGAAACCCCAACTAGGAGACCCACGATCCAGTCCCAGCAGCTCAAGCTGTGATATTTGTTTAGATAGCAGGAAATCATGGAGTTGAGTCAGAAGGAAGAGGAGATAAAGACTTCTCCAAAAGATCTGACTCCTATTAAAACCATGTTATCGTAACCGCCAGTGCATGTAATTGTGTATTCCTGGTACAAGTCTGAAACGCACTGGTTTTGCCTTTACTATGCATCTTGCTTTGTGGAGTCAGGCTTCAGCCTCCAAGATACAAGTAGTTTTACCCAATGGCACCCTCACCGACTGTGGGACCAGACGTACAAGTGTGAGCCGACACACAAGTGCGAGCCAAGCTCCCTTCCACTTCTACAGACCAGCCTGCTTTCCTGATACAAGGCTGGAGTCAGTACTGCCACTCTGCCTGTTCAGTTTTTGAAAGGCACGGAAAAGTAACTTAAGCTTTTTGAGGCTTGTGAAGACCCTCGCATGCTTACTAACAAGCTTTCACATGGTCCCAACCAAGATCATTCGAAAAGACACATATTGCAGTGACAGTAAGCCAGCAATTTATGCCTCCAACCTTGATTTTTTTTATTTAAGTTTTACAAAATTTAGTTTCACCAAGCAAGGTACTTTGCTGGTCACCGCATTTAACACAGGGCTCTTCCAACATGAAAGGCACTTCAAAACTGAAGTGCTTCAAAGCCCCCAGAATTCAGCAGGTAGATGTGCAATCAAAAGATGCACAACTGCATCAGCCCAGAATTTTCCTCTGCTAAACAGCTGCCTCCTGGCATAAAGATGAGCTCCTCAGTTTCAGCTTAAATCTTGCAGAGATCCCACAAAATTACATGGAAAGGTTTAATTCAGAGATATATTTTATTACTTTCTACTGCTGCATTCTTCTGGATTTGGTTTAATCTTGCATTATGTCATTTATTTATTTTTGCTGTCTTCCTCCTTATTCATCTCCTTGCTAAAAGAAATAGTCTGATTTTTTTTTTTTAAACTAAATAGTCAGAATTTTTTTTTTAATTTTTAGCCCCACAGCTCCATCTGTTCATACCATAAAGCCCTAGGTCACGGTTCGGGTCATGGAGACACGCTGACACACACATGCAGATACAGGACTGATATCCTCAATTTCATGCAGAGCTGAAGAGTGATGGATTTTATAGTTTAAAGTAATGTACAGTACTGATTTCGAAAGTTAAGCATCAGAGCCAACACAGCTGCACGATACCAGAACCGATGAAGACGCAGGACGTGCTCATGTATGAAATCTTATGAATTTATACAGAAATCCATGCAACAAAAATATCCTTGCCAAAAGGAGTGTATTATCATCCCCAAAGCCACTTCCAAAGCTTCACCCTGGCTGAGGTCATTCTTAGATGACCTTCAGCCATCAGGATTAACGAGAGGAATGCTGGGCCATTGAGGTTTGGCAAGCAAAGCATCTCTCAGCCAGAATCTTCGCCCCAGCACCGGCAGAGGCTCAGCCAGGCAACCTGCCCAACGGAAACTTACTTTCAACTCTCTGATAGGAACAATAAAATTCATTATCAAACAATAACAAGCTTTGGTAAATATTTCCATGGGTGAGTGCATGGAACAAGCTTTCCAAACATCGTATTTGGACATCGTAATGAGAACAGCTCAGTGTTTGAAAGAGTTTTGCATCTTTACTGCCCTTTAGAAGTAGGGGGTTCTGAGCGCCAGTCCCACATTTCAAAGTCATGGTTGGTTTGCCAGCAGACAAAGACAGCCGCAGTGCCACTGCGAGCTCTTCCCCACGAAGAACAAGGCACTACTCATGATGAGGGAAACTGTTCAGGTCCCCATTCATATTGCAGCTGCAGCCTTTTTAAAGGGACTTCAATTCAGAGGCTTTCGTGTGCAAGTATTCCTTCTGCATCCAATGTATTTCATAGCACTGTAGAGCCTGGCTGTAAACTCAACAGCGCATACGACAAAGTGCTATTGGAAGTACACCGGGTCACAATACAGGGCCCTGCTAGTCAAGTCACTATGGAGAATTTAAATCAAAACTGCATCAGGTTTTTTCACCTAGTATTAACATATGCACGCAAGACAAGTTAGGCACTGAAGACATACAGACGGAGATTAATTATAAAATGAGTCTACAACATATATCGATCCTCACAGAGTAATAAAACAGCAGGCAACACACACTGGTTTTGATTAATGACTGGGGCAAAAGTTTCTCAGATCCAGCACAAAGCTAGCAGTCATTAAGTCATCATTAACACTCTAAGATACGTGCTTAACAATACCAGTTTAGCAACTACCTTCGACTTAACAACCTAGCCCTACAACCAAATGCTTCCAGTTTAAACAGAGCTGCCACAGGATCATCGACAGGGAGACTGGAAACATCTTCTAATCAATGATCCGATACAGCTGTTCACAGAACTTGAAAGAAGCAGAGTCTCTACTGCTGCCTTGGATGGCTATCAGAGACAAATACTACACTGGGAGGAAAAAGATATCGGTCATTGATATAGCATACAGAAAAAAATCTGACGCCAACATGTGTTATAATTACAGTGAGCCAAATATACATATTCAGACTGGGTATATGGAATTGAGAAAATGCCACAATTGGCTTTAGGGATTACTGGAGTTGCAAACTAATACTTTAATAGCAATATCAAAGTAGAGGCAGAAAGTCATGACCTTGACAACTCACTCATCTATGATGAATAAAAATGAAAGTACATTATTTCCTTCAGTTTTGTGAATTATTTCATATGCAGAACTCAAGAAATACAACAGAATTGAATTATACTTTCATACATACCTCTGTGTGTATGTATGCATCCATTTAATTTACAGCCATCATTTCTTGCAGGAATACAACGCATATACTCCTAACTATACACATTATGAATAGTCCCTTTCAAGTCAGAGCAAAAAGAGAGAACATTTGAGGTCCCTGCTGGGCTGGGACCATCATTTTTGTACTTACTTACTCAGTAAAGTCCCAAAAAGAATAGATTATAATTCCCAGTTGAGGTCCAGATTTTGAATTACAGGGTAAAAATAAACTTTTTATTGACCACGCCGCCACAGCATGCTGCAATATGGTAGGTCCTTTCTTTCCATCAATAGTCCTTAAAAAAATGAAACCAACATCCCCCCACGCTTCCATAAAAAAATCCCCAAACCCAAAAACAAAACCCCACCCAAACAAAACCAAAAAACCCCAAAGCTGAACACCAACGAAAATCACTTTTATACACCCATCCCCTCTGCTTTACCCTCCCTGCTGAGAGCCATTACCTTCTGACTGCTAGTTGACAGTCCTAATTGTTGGTCTCACAAAAGAGACAACTATTCTAGGCACAAGGTGGGAGCATGTATTGCACCAGCCAGGATAAGATACTCCAGCGGTCCAAACTGTCAAGCAAACATGCACCTACGTGCACCGGCAGTTCATCTTCTCTCTCAGGACATGCAAACTTAGCTGCGGACTCTCCTGGGAAGGGACAAGGCTTCCCATGGCAGGTTCACCTTTTGTCTTGGCAATGAGTTCTCCAGCAAAGCCAAGGGAGAAAAATTATGCAGGGGCGCTTAAACATGAGCTCTTTGCAGGCTTAGGAGCAGAACTCTTCACAGAATCACATGATGGTTGCGGCTGGAGGCATCTCTGGAGGTCATCTGGTCCAAGCCCCTGCCAAAGCAGGGTCCCCTACTGCAGGTTGCCCAGGGCCGTGACCAGACGTCTTTTGACTCTCTCTGAGGATGGAGACTCTACAACCTCTCTGGGAAACCTGTGACAGTGCTCAATCACCCTCACTGTAAAAACGTGCTTTTATAAAGTCACTATCAAGTAGTGACTGGTCATGTAGAGCTTTCAACTTCAATGGTGTCTCAGGTGCTGCATGCAATCCATTTGCAGAGGAGTAGCAAAATACTCCAGCTGTAACAACTTCCAGTTCTAACAAACTTTGTGTTTAGACACATAAACCAGATATGTTCACCATACATCTCAATCTTTTGTTTGTTTTACTTGCTCTTTTCCCCATTTCATTTTCACTGCCTTTAAAATTCCAGCACTTCTAGGGGCAAAGAAAATAAAAACAAAGTTCTCAAATCCTAATTCTTTCATGCAGGCGCCCTTTTCTTTGACTTAATACATGGAATTACTCAAGTAATATATTCCCAGATCAGCTTCCAGTATTGCAAGTGTTTTAGGTTTTACCCTGACACACAAGGTGAATTCTCATCTTGCAAAAGCACCCAGACCTGTTCTAGTGCAAAGGGGTGGTGGCTCCCCCCACCCAGGGCAGCTGCTCCCTACGACTGCCAGGGCCACCCATTAGTCTGCGTGCCTTAACCTCAGACGGGGGTGCACGTACCCCCCATGTACCAGCAGTTCCTACTCAGTTTTAATATGCTACATGGTCAGGGATTCAAAAAAACCCCATACTTTTCAGTTTCCCCTGGGCCTGGCACCAAAATAAAGAGGCTTAAAAGTTGAGTAGAGTGCAAGACCATTTTGTCTGGGCATGCTATCAAGAACGGAAAATTATGAGTTTGCAGGGGAAGCAGAGAGGGGAGTTACAGGAAAGAAACAAAGCGAAGAATGACATCACGTTTAACAACGTCCATTTTCAGCTGGACTCGGACTTTTTATGTCCACATATGCGTGAACAAGATGGCCTGCAGCACCAGCCCAGGTAACCTGAGCCCTCTCCCTGAGCTCTCCCTCTATTCTCAATAGCCTTTTTTTTCCTCCTCCAACTTTTTCAGAAATCCTCTGTTTTTTAACCAATGGGGAGGCAGCTTTGATGACTCATCTCTTTATTCCTGATTTGCCTGGCTGCTTTTCATCCAGCAGCAGCAGCACTTTGATGACTCGCACTTTGCTCGTGCTGTCGTTCACGCACAGATGTGGCATTGATAGCTCCAACAGGGAGGAAGGGAGGCGGATACGTTTGCTATTCAGAGCACTTCCTCGGTGGTTACGCTCTGGAGACGACTACAATAGCTCACAGCTCCCACACTGTATGAACTATTCATTCTGTGGACATTTTATCAAGAGGGTATGAAGGGAAGGCAGGATCCTCCCTTTAGCAGCAGAGCAGTGTTAAATCAGCTTAACCCAATCATGAAACTGTCCCCTTCATCACTATGTTTATATGCACGGTTGTACATGTAGGCTTAAATTCATCTCGGCTAATTTCAACCACCCAAAAGTCAGGCATGCAATCTGAGGACATGTATCTCGATGAGATATAAGCACCCCTAAAGCACAATTCCTGCTCTCCAAAAATAGATGGGATGAATTGCTCTTCAGAGCCACCCCTCTCCTTCTCTCCACCGAGTACAGTGCTCCCTAAACAACCAGTGTACTACAGCCACCTAAGCTTTCAGACTGCTACTTAGGCGAGACAAATCCTGTCTTGCAAGAGCAACAATCGGCCACACAACTGGTGGATTAGGAATGACTGGCTAATGAGGAGCCGCAGAGAAAGGACCCTCAGGGTTATGGTGGATGGCAGTCCAGACACAAAGCAAACATTACCAATACATGCTCGGTAAAAGGGATTTATCACACAGGGATGCATAAACAAGAACTTCGTTGGGAAACATATGGAACAAGCCCTGCGTTGAAGCCCATGCTTGTGAGGCTGTGTGCTGTGGAGTACTCTACATGCCTCAAAGCACCAAACTTCACCAAGGAGGTGGACAGAGGAGATCAACAGCAACAGCATGAGGTAGAGATGATGCGACTCAGGCAAGAATAAAGGAGCTAGGTTCATTATCCAACAGAAGAGATGGGACAAGATAAACCATCTTCAAATACAAAAAACGTTTCTGCAAAGTAGAAGAGGGTAAACTCTTTTTCATGCCATGGTGGGCAGGACCAGAGCGATGGGCCAGACTACCTGCCAATAATGCAGCGCCTGCTGCTGGCAGCCAGGTTAAATGGACATCAGTAGGATGAGGTTTAGATCTAGTGCATTCTGCCATGAAGAATGGAACAAGATGACCTCTTGGGGTCCTTCCCAGCTTTATTTCCTATTATTCCTTTTTTGCTAAAGCGTTAAAACCACCCACCTTCAGTATTCAGCTCTGAGTATACAGCTGGCTGTATTTCCTATCTGACGATTTCAAGCCTCTTTAGTGCAGGATCATATCTCACTGTTGCACCCTCTGAGAATGCCAGAGAAATATTTTTTGCAAAATGAGATAATTCTCTTAACACTGTATTGTCTGAGTGAAGGGAAACAAAGCAAGTTTATCGTGACAGACTACTGCTTAATGGAGGGATTAAAAGTGAATTAGGCTTTTTTTAATTTGTTTCCCACCACATACCCCAGACAGAATGCCAGCTTCAGCTGAGATTTGAATAAACTATGTCATGCAGCTGAAAAATGACATATTGAAATATCCATCTTTCTTGGTAAAAGTTACTGTTGTGTATTATTTCTATGTTGGAGGCTGCCAAAAATCAGCCTCAATATTATGTATTAATGATCACCTACACTAAGCAGCCTGAACTGGCTGCTAATATACAAAGCAGTATACATTTTCAAATTAACCTGTGCCACCAAAAACTGCTCTGTAGATCAAGACAGGACTTCTATTTGCTTTTACACAATCATATTAGAATAAATATTATAGGAAGCCCAGAATTTCAGTGGTTTTATGGGTAAATGTCATTAATTCTCTCTGACACTTTGAAACAATGAACACTCTTAAAAGGATCCATTCATGTTATTATTAGATCTGGGCATTCAGATGTGCAATTCAGAGTTAGCTGTATCTGAAGTTACCTCTCCCAGCTCTAGAGATTAAATAGTGAGTCACATGCAAAGTGGTGACAGATTTTAATATCATCTGTCAATAATCCATGTTTGACACAGAACAGAATTATGCTTGCAATAACATAACCTCTGTATTCCTAGAGGAGACTGAACTTGGTCCTGCTAAGCATCTTCAAAAAGAAGCACCTTCTGATCAAAAAGGCTAAGGCAGGGTGATAGGCCTTCAGGACTTTCATCAGTTTTTACACAGACAACAATACGTTGGTGTCCCGGTTTCAGCTGGGATAGAGTTAATTGCCTTCCTAGTAGCTGGTACAGTGTTATGTTTTGGGTTCAGTATGAGAAGAATGTTGATCACACACTGATGTTTTCTGTTGTTGCCAAGTAATGTTTAGACTAAGTCAAGGATTTTTCAGCTTCTGATGCCCAGCCAGCAAAAAGGCTGGAGGGGCACAAGGAGTTGGGAGGGGACACAGCCAGGACAGCTGACCCAAAGTGGTCAACGGAGTATTCCATACCATGTGATGTATATAAACTGGGCAGGATCGCCTCTCGGGGACTAACGGGGCTTCGGTTGGCAGGTGGTGAGCAATTGCATTGGGCATCACTTGTATATTACAATCCTTTTACTATTACTGTTGTCATTTTATTAGTGCTGTCATTATCATTAATAGTTTCTTCTTTCTGTTCTATTAAATCATTCTTATCTCAACCCACGAGTTTTACTTCTTTTCCTGAGTTTCTCCCCGATCCCACTGGGTGTGGGGGGAAGTGAGTGGGCAGCTGCCGGGTACTTAGTTGCTGGCTGGGGTTAAACCACAACAGCTGGGGAGAGGAGATAATACTGAATTCAAACAACTTCCACAACACTGTTTTGCCTTTTAATGTGCTTGTTTAATCACAGAACTGTGGAGTGATCTCCATCAGAAGTGATCTCCGGAGGCCTCTGGTCAGAGCCCTGCTTGAAGCAATGTCGATTAGATCAGGTTGCTCAGGTCTCATCCAGTCAAAGTTTGAGCATCTTCCCCGAGGTGAGCAAACCCAGCCCCTTCAGCCTCCTCCCACCTGTCACCTGCTCTAGCTCCAGACCATCTTTGCAGCCTCCACTGGTCTTGCTCCAGTCCATCCATGCCTTGCTTGCTCTAGGGAGCCTCAAACCAGACAGAGCAGTCCAAGGCACCCTCACAAGTGCTGAACCAAGGGGAAGGATCACTGCCCTGGACCTGCTGGCTGCAGTCCCGCTAGTACAGCCCAGCTTGCTGTTGGCCTTTTTGGCATGGGCACATTGCTGGCTCGTCTTCAACTTGTCTGCAAGGCAATCCAGCACCCTTTCTGCAAAGCTGCTTTCTAGCCAGTTGGCCCCAACACGTACTGGTACACTGGGTGGTTGGTCCTCTCCAGGGGCAGGACATGGCATTTCCCTCAGCTACTTCATGAGGCTCCTGTCTGCCCTTTCCTCCAGCCTGTCAAGACCCCTGTATTGACCACTAATCCCAATCTGGTCTCTGAGAATTTGCTAGAAGCGCACCAGGTCCCATTGTTTTGGTCATGAATAATCATGTTGTACGGTATTGTTCCCGGTTTTGATCCCCAAGGGATGATGTGAGCAAATGACCACCAGCTGGACATCATGCTACCCCTCAAGGCCAAAGGTCCATCTGATTTTTCCACTAATCATTCACATCTCACAAATCTGGCTATAGGGAAACTATGGGAGGTCATATCAAAGGTCTTACTAAAGACAAGGCAAGAGGATGAGAAAGTATAATAGAGGAATCAAGGTGATTCCTGAACACTCGGAAGTGGAAACAGGAGATAAGAAAGGTGTTGGGGAGCTATTCCTATGAGAAGACACAATTCTTAGCACTGTGCTCACCCCACCCCAGAAGCCTTTGCTGCCAGCTCTGTCTTTTGCGCTTCTTGCTGTTTCAAACTGCAAGGACTGTTTGGAGGAAAAATTTCACTGATTTCAGGAATACAAAAACACTAAGAGCTCTAAGAGGGTGAAAAACACGAACAGGGAAAAGACACGTACCAGTGCCATGCAAGAACCCTCTGAGGCCCTCGGGAAGAGACGGGACAGTAGCAACCCCAAGAAAAGCCCAATGGGTAGAGCAGGAGTCAGAATCAGCTCAATCGGATTTCTTCTTGCGTGCGCCACAGAGTGAGTGAGCAAAAACAGGTGACGTAGACAGAAAGCATGGAGGTCATGACTCTCTGACACACACCCTTGCAGCTGCTCCTTTTCTGACAGCATAGATTTAAGTACATACACTGAGAAAATTCTCAGGGTTCCTCCTCCTTGTCAGAATAACCCCTTGATTTTGTTGCAAAGCAGCTGCATTTGGTTTTACAACTCCTGCTTGCATTAACTTATCCAAATTAACTTCTACGTGCTGATTTTAAAGGGACTCAGTCTACTAAAAACAAATGAGAGTTGCAAAATTAATCCCTTTGCTGTTCTTCCTCAATCTTGACTTCTATTTCTGTTCCTGCCACTCACCAGCAATCTGCCAGCAGGTGAATGTCTTCACAGCATTTCTGCTTCCCTTCAAACTTCTCGTCTCATCTATTTAGATAATAAATTTGCAGAGTAATAGCTGTCTTTAGATACAAAGTGGGTCTGTGCTCAACAAGTGCCTCTACCTGCTGCTGTACAATATTACTGCTAATTGTCAGCTTGGGCTTCAGCATATGCATGGTCACACGTGTCTGAGATGATCTCAGCTTCTCTCATTACAACATCCACTTTGGGTTTTCTATTTTAAACTAGTCTGCACTGGAACAAAGAAATCCGCGTGTCTGACAAACGATGCCAACACACTAACTCCTGCAGCACCTACAGATCTATGATGGCATGTCTAAGGCTTCGGGCTCACAAGAACAGATGTAATTAACACACTGCTGTTAAATGAAGGGCGTGTGAGCGTACCTAATTATACCTACGTGTAACACTTTAAACCTGCATCATGTCCAAAGTATAGTGTTGAATACATGTTCATCGGATGGCATCAGCTTAACTACCGCTTTCATTATTCAAGGAGAAGTACGCACAAAATTTCCTTTGCACTGCTTCTATCACAGTAATTGATTGTTACTCTGGTGATGCTACGACACGCAACCAAATAATCAGCAATATGGAGTGAGCACTGAAAACAAAAAGGTTACAGGGACAAGCTGAGAGGTGGCACTCAACAGAAACCTGAACCACGCACCCAAAGACATGCCTGCCGTTCCTCAAATTAGCCTCTCAACTCAGGTGTGTGCACAGAAATACGGATGTATGAAAGACCCTGCGGCATAAATAGCAGCAGCAGAGCACCTGGATCTGCAATGCTTTCCTTGAAACAAGTGTCTACGTTATGCCCAAGTCACTTATAGCTCTTGGTGAGGGAAGGCGGGGAGACTTGAGAGTGTTTCAGAGAAAGAAAGAGGAAAAAAAAAGTGTTCATGTGCCTCTGTCACCATAGTCTCTAACAATACGGGAAGATTATAAAGCAGAAGGTTCAACAGGTGACTTGACTGTCATCTGTGAGAACCTTGGTGGCCCTGGATGTGTAAAGTAGGCAGGGTAGTAGCAGGATAGCGTAAGAGCAGTAAGGATTTCGAGGCATACGGCAATAGTGACATTGGGGTTTTTTCACATCTGCTGAGCACACTTCCTCAAGCACAATCTGCCAACAATCGTCAGACGTAACGAACACCCGTTACAGTGTGCAGAAGTCCTGCTGCGCATCAGCGTGCGGTGGCAATCAATCAGGGCCAGCGGGGAGCCAAGGGGCTCCCTGCGGCACAGCAGCTTCCCCGCTGCCGTGTGCTCGCCGCGTCAATCAGTCGAGGGGAATGGCAAGCCACCACACACAGATGGTCCGCAAACCCCTCGCAAACGCCGTCTGGCTGCTGGGACGGCTGATGTCCCTGGGCAACCCAAGCTGGAGCACACATCCATGGCAGGGAAAAATCTTCTCGACTTTGCTCACAAGTCAGTCGATCAAAGGGAGGTTGACAAATCACGCAACAGCCTCCATCTCCTGCAATAAAAGCCTGAACCCGGTGAGCCAAATCACAACTGGAATGAAATGGAAACCCACAGCTGCTGTAACCCTCAGCTATTCTCCTTAGTCAACTCTCTCATCAGTAACAGCCAAGATCAACAAAAGCTTCTCACACCAGTTACACTTACAGGCCTGATAAATGCAGAATAGCCAAACTGCCAGCAATTTTACATCACAATCATGTAATCTGCAGCTGAACTTAAAATCACTTGTAGCCACATAAATTACAATAAATATCGTGCACGTTTGCCACCTTACAGACACTTCTGTTTGTCTCTCCTTTGTTTCCATTAGATTGGGATCTCCATTACATTCCTCCAGCTTTAAATTAAAAAACAGGCTAGGACTGCTCTATACTGAAACAGAGTACCAAGTTCAGACTCTGATTTTCATTACTTTGGATTTATCCTGGATTACTCTGGATTTACAATTTATATACCTTCTACAAAGTTACACCAGGTGAAGTTCTACCAAAGTACTTCTATATCAGATGAAGTCATACCAAACGAGAAAAGTTTTGTCTCAGAGTCATCAACACATCAATCACTGTCTTTAATGAGTTTTTGCAGTAATTATTACACGTATTTAATCTTGCCCTTGATGATGGTTGCAAGCAAGTTCTTCATGAGAAAGTGTGAATCCTTGCACTTTTTCAGGCTTGTTTACTTTGGAAATTAGTCCAGAAGAGCAATTCCTGTTAACGTAGCAAGACACCCTTCTCCCAAAATAATCATGACAGTTGTAAGGTGGGAATAGTTCATTCTTTTTGCAAAATTACATCACCATCACCTGTCCTCAGTTGGAATAGTTGTACTATTTGATGTTCCCCCATTACTGTGACATATACAAACTTCTGTTGCAGATGAGGTCCAACATGGACAGAGACTGTTTGGCTGCAACAGCAAAATTATCACTCGGACAAAAGGGAGTCGTAACAACTCTCAGACTCTGTTCTCAAGGATGAAAGTGGATGAGTTATTACCCGTGTTCAGAGGAAAGTTGCTCCCACCTATCAGCTACACCTCTCCATGGCAGACAGGCTTTCATGCCTTTTCTGGTATGAAATCAGAGCAACTAATTAGGGACAAACCTCACATTATGATTTTTTTTTTTTCCTGGCAAAATTAATGAGTGAGTAAATTTTGGGCTTCAATTCATTTTGCCAGATACCTTCGGAGCTGACTGTAATTCCCCTACTGCCAGTGGCAGCCTTAAAGCTGAGCTGTGAATTTGCTTTGCAGTGGGTTGTGTACAGTAATGGTACATACTACAGTTCTGAGGTCCCTGCTGTCAAATCAGAAATTCAGAAAAAGCTGAAGGCAACTCCTTGGAATAAAGCCGTGAGGACAGAAATAATGTGAAATGTGCAAGTGCAAATAAAATTCATAGTTCCTCTTAGATGCACTCAGCATGTTAATGCCTCAACTGTTTTGTTCATTTGCTACCTGTTTTCAGTGCCCTGAGGCACACGCTATTAAGGCATAACCCAACATAATCTAACCTGAAGTCTTCAACTGTTACAACATTTGCTGCAGAACTGTTCTCCAGAAAACACTTCTCTGAATTTTCTAATTATTTAGAAATCTAAGCTGAGAACTTTGCTCTTTGGCATCAGGTTTATAAACGATTTCAGACGCATCCTCTGTGGATCCTGGACACAGAGCCTTTAGGAGAACTAAAATCCATAATTTCCATCCTCCTGGAAAACAGCATTCCCAACTGTACTTCTTGTGATCAACCACCAGCATGAGGCTCTCAAGGTATATAGCAGTGATACAGCCCACAAAGAGAGGGAGATACACAACTGACTGTTTGGTCAGCCAGGGACAAGTCCAAAGAAAAAAGCAAATGCACAAGAAATGCCACAACATGGAGACACCTTGCTCAGAGACTATAGCTAAATGCCTAGTTACCCTCCTGAAAAGCATTTCAACACAAGTGCTTGAATATTTTAATTTGAAACAATTAAATCTGAAAGAAAACATTTTTGTTTCAATCAGTGTAAGAAATCAATGTTCAAATCGATGTAAGAATATGTCACATCAATCATATCAAATCAATCATTTAAATCAATGTAAGATTATAAAAAGGTTGATTTTTTCCTAAAATATTCTGTTGACTGAAAATAATTAGCTTTCAACAAAGCACTGAGAGATGTGTTTGAGTATTTGTTTTTACTCTATGCCCAGCCTTGACTGAGGTGCCCCTTCCTCTCACCTTGCTGCCATATCTTCTTTGAAGTCTATCCGTAACAACAAACTTCCCTGACACTGGGGGAAAATGTAAATCCTGATACAAAATCCAGAGAGCGACAAATAGAGAACAATCAATCAAAACTCTTCTTCAAATCCTAACTTTGGTGAGAAAAAAGAAAACACCTGAAAACAGCTTCTACAACTTGCTCCTGCATAGCTCCTACCGCTGTGCGTACGGTCACGTACGTTTGAAGCGAGAGAACAACGGCGAAACACAAAAGACCATGGGGACATCAAATGGCTGGGGAGGGTCACTGCTGGAGGCCCACCTGTTTTATTAGAGAGTCGGAAGGACACCATCTTGTCAGGGATGCTGCAGACATTCCTCACTGAGGCGATGCAGCTGTAATTTGCGTAGTCCTGAGGTCGGAGGTTCTTCAGCTTCAGGATCTTTGTTTCTCCCTGTACATGCAAAAGACAGCATTAGGAAGGCAGAGGAACAAGGAGGGATGCAGGAAACACCGAGACTGGCATTCAGGAGGCAAGAGGAAGATGCAGAAGTGGTTAATTAGAAGCAGATGTTGAAGTGGTCCAGAAAACGTATTTTAATTAATTACCTGAAAAAATGGCAGCTGGCATGACCCAAAACGGTAGCCCCGCTTATATATTAAAGGCAAAAGAAAAGAGAGCAGCGAGGGGGAAATTGGTTTGACAGAGTCTTTCAAGTTGCAGCATTATTCAGGATAATATATCTTAAGGTACAATCTACATGATGAAAAAAATCACAAGCTACAGAAATCCTGCTGTTTTCCTTTGAAAAGGAGCTGCTGATGGATTTTATTTTTATCCAGCAGTGTAAATGATGGAGCAGGGACCTGAACGGGATATGTAATGAAGGAGTTCCTTCAGACACAATCAAGAGAAAACTGGAAAATATAAGATTTGCACCGCAGTACTACGTGAAATGGGCAAGGCAGAACCAGAAACTCAGGAGAAAAAGTAAGTTGCTGAAATGTGTATGTAAAATCTTACAGTATTGTTAGCAACAAGTGTAACAAAGCGCCGAAGGGAGCGTTAAATACAAAATCCTGAGCACGTAGAGATGTCATGGGACAGAGCAGGGAGGAAGAAAGCACAGGGAGCACAGCGAAGCACATCAGGGGCTGACGCGTGAGGATGCGACAGCGGAGGGCTGCAGAAACATCAGATAACCTATAAGTATCAATACATGCACGTTATTCACTCTAGCATTAAAGTAACAAACTTCCTTAGGCTTTCAATCTCCTCCTCCAGCTGCCTGCTTTCAAGTCATTGCCTGCGTTTATAGTGATAAGCTAAAAATGTATTATGCTTAGACAAGGCAAAGGCAGAACCCCAACCCAGGGAGGCAGCCGCTCTGAACAGGCTCACAAAGCACCAGAAGAGCAAACTTTGGAAAATGTTCATTATCACGTGTCCTGTTAAAGCTAAACAACTTTTAATATTACCACAGCTTGAGCAGCATATTTGATTTCTCTTTAACAATATCATGTGCACCAACTGCCCAGGCCTATATAAGCAAAAAATACGGTAGTTTGTGAAAATGCATGTACAGAACTAGCAAAAAAACAATAAAAGAGAAGATACAGCTAGCCAGACAAGAAAAGAAACAGTCATTGAAATCAAGCTGGGTAGATGTTTGGAGTATTGGAACTGAAGTGCTTTGTATGTGTAATCAGTCCCACGGAAATTATGTGATTAAAATTAAGCATATGCTGATTTAGTGTTTGCAAGACCAAGTCTTTGAAAGGCTGTTCCTAAAGATAAAGATCCTACTTTAAGAAGAGGTTTAGCTGGGCTAGAGAAGGGCCTGAGCCAGGTCAGCAGGAACACAGCTACCAAAGTCATTGAGCTCTGGAAACAGAGATGCAGCTCCATCCCATCAATTCATTCCTTAGCTGTGGACTCCAACCTGAACTTGTGGGCTGAACTCACAATGGTATTCTGGATCCTGTCCCCAGATTGCAGAGATTTATAAAAATGTATATATTTTCTTCATTGGTTTGGATAATTAGTCTAATTATGTCTAATACCATAATTATTGTAAATACAGCAAATTTAATCTTGTACTCAGGCTGTGCAATTACAATGTGCAGTGAGGATGATGCAAAGTCTTGGGAAAAAATTCTGCATCAAGATTTTGGTTTGGAAAAGTTCAGTATTTCAAACACTCCCGCAGATGAGAATGTGTCTGTTTGTTCAATTTTTTTCCCCATGGCAGCTAAAATAAGTAACTGATATTACCCGACTTATCAAAACAAAAAAAATCTGTTCAAAGTTCAAGACTTTATTTGCATATGCCCAGTTTTCCAGGTGCCTTCTATGACTTAATAAAACTAGAAAACCATTGGGAAAAAAACTAGCTTTTTTTGGGTACAACAACTTAGAAAATTTAATTGTGTCAATACTTGATTGCCTTTACGTTTCCTTTGATTTTCGGATTGATAATCCACCAAAAATGCCACCTCAGATTTGTATCTCTTGACGCTCTGAAGTCAAATCCCCTCTATCCCTCTTCACAGCAGCTCTTACTTTTCGTTACCATATCGTAAGCTGAACCAATTACGTAGAGAGGTGCAGCAGACATTTATGACTCTTGAACCTTTAATTACATCTTTTCCTCTTACAAACATATATCAGATTTTGTATGTACACCAACATACGCTAATTCAACCTGACCTCCAATAAAAGTAAAAAGGTTATGGATAAGCTTTCGACTATCAACATGACAATCTGATTTAGTCATTAATTCAGCCCAGAAAGAGGTTCTAGGAAGAATGCTCCCAGTAACCTAAAAATATGTTGGGTTTTTTTTTTTAAATTGAATCTAATTTCACGTGACACATTTTAGTAGATATGTTCTTATTAGACAATAGGAAAGGTAATCATCAGCATTTCCATATTGAAATATAAACCAAAAAGTCCCATGTGAAGGGAGTCTCTCACTTTTTAATTAAAACATTAAAAACCTCCAGTTTACACACTTGAGTCCAAGGAAACAAGCCACATATTTTCTAAACTGGGTCCGTACATGTTAAATTAAAAATAATCTCATCACATTTAGGAGACCAATAACTTGGCTATGTAATCTAATTCTCATCTCTGCAAGGTTCCAGGCTACACGTTTCTCAGTAAAATACCAGGCCACTGTAGTAATATAAAGCTGTCAAGTACAATAAAAAGAAAAAATGAAGGTGCTCTCAAATCATTAGCTGAAAATTATTTATGAAAGTTGCAGGTTGCTTGCTGCTAGGAAGACCAAATTACCAGGCAGTTTTCACCTCTGTCTTTACTCGCTATTGCTTCAGACTTTCCAAAACAATTTTTTCTCCTTTTTTCCTTTTTTTTTTCTTTTTGCAAACACCGTCACACACTTTTGTCCATAGACAATAGGATATGCCACCTATTTAGTCTGAGACTGTGCAAATGTGCTAACAATAGATTAATCTGATCTAATCTGACAGACTCTTTTGATGGCCCAGTCTGCCTTCGTGGCTGTGAGTGAGAGTAGGAAGGCTTAAAAAAAGCAATTCTTTCCATTTTTGCCACCTCATCTTTTAAGTGTGTAATTCTGGAACAAAAACTTATATTCAAAGAAGTGAAAGGCAGAATAAAATAGGAAAAAAAAAAAAAAACCAAAACCCAAAAACAACCCAGGGAGTTGCCATAGGGTTCAGCCTTCTCAAAAAGCTTTTTAGGCTGTAACTTCTGTGCAGAATCACTTTGCATTGTATTGGAAAAGATTAGGAAATAGCAGTCAAATCAGAGGTTTGGGCTTGCAGCGCCCAAGCAAAATGACTTCAAAGGGCCTCCCGCAGACAGCGCTCACTGTGTGTCTTCCCATAATTTCCTATTTCATAATTTGACAAAAAATTAAAATACATATTTTATATTAGGAAGTCTTATAATAACATACGGGTGCATTTGTGCCAAGGTGCAGTTATCTAGAGGGCATGCCCACTTACCCACACTACAAACCCAGCAGGGACATGCAGGCAGATCCAGTTACAAAGAATATGGTGCAAGTAGCCTAAGGAAGGAAAAAATACTGTACTTTCTTTCCTACCTGGGTAAAGAAGGGCTCATAGATCTCCACTCCTTTATCAGACCCTTGCAGCAATACCTCTTGGCCGCGGCGCCAGCTGTACCGAACAGGCGGATTGGAGTTGGCAACGCACCTGAGAAACACCGTTCTCTCATAGTAAAACTGCTCTTTTGCTTCCCCGATGCTCTGGTGGACTGTTACTATTGGATCATCCAAATCTGGAGAGACAGAAAGAACAACCAAGATAAAGTCAGGCTTCAGTTGACTCTGCAGTGGCTCTGCGATGGGAAGCGCGTGCATCGCCTTGTGTACAAGTCAACAGCAAAATAGAGGCAACACAGCGCTAAAAGCCACAAACGTACATTTTAGGACTTCTGCAGCAGAGTTCAGTTTTAGAGTTTGTTTTCATCTGCACAGCACTCAGCACAACTGGATCTTTATTTACAACTCAGGCTTTTAGATACAACAATATATACGATGTCACATATGATAATGTCAATCATATTTCTGTTATGTTTCCACTAATACTTAGGTTTCATACAGTGTTCATCTTTACTACTTGTTTCTTATGCATGATTTTAATTTAAATGTCTCTTAGACAAAATAGTTTATAAAGCTTTGGAAATAAATAGACAGACTAATTTGCATCCTAATGGTAGGATCCACTAGAACGAAGATTGTGTGCATGCAGCTGTTTTCCTTTAAAGCAGCAATTTAATACAGTAATTTTATGCATATTCCCTTCTTTCAGTTACATGCATTTAACTTCAAGCAGGTAAATTCATCACAGGCTTTAGAACACACTTCTCTCGATTAAAATACAGATATCATAATTACTCCCACTGCATCAGCTCCAAGAAAATTAGATCCCCACCACAGAATTCACTCATCTTACATAGGGAAAGTATATGATAGCCCTTGGAATGTGAATACACCCAATTAATGAATTTGGGCTTTATTCCATCAGGAACAAGTAGATTCCTGTTTGCAGAATGTTACTATTTTTATTATGAGCTTTCTCTAAAGGTACAATTACATCGAAGAAGGAAAAAAAGAAACAAAACAAGAAAAGCAATGGCTATTTTTACTAAGTACTCGTTAAAAACACTCATCCTCCAAATGATGTGGTAGGCAATTCTCTGGTGAGCTTTACAGAGAAGTTACACCACCTGGAGAGCTGGCAGCCAAGGGGAAGTTGCCTCCCCAGGTCTAGCCCCTATGTTTCAAAGGTACGCCCAGGTTTGGCTCCAACAGCTACAATACAGGCACTGATGCCGTTACCCACAGAGAGTAGGAACAATTTGCCTAATTATGCCTGTACCGATTCAGTCTGCAAGCACACAGCAACACCACATTCTCATGTGCAACTCAGCCTTGACTGAAATAATTTCACAACCTTATCAGCAGTCCTTCTTCCTTAAAACAAAATATAAATAATGCTTTAAGTAGTGCTTCATTGATTATTCATCCACAAATTTAACCCTATTTTTCCAATGTCTTGTGTGAGTGACTAAGTGTCAATTCATCAGATTTATTTGAGGCCTCGGTTCAGTGAAATGCAGAACGAGGTGCTCAAATCTTAGCATGAGCACCAGCGTCAAAGGGAACGTGGTCACGCTCAAAGGCTCCCACACACTTGAGTCCCTTTTCAAAGGTGTTGAAAAAAAGGACAGTTGGTTTTGGGGAAGCCTCACATGCCTTTTGCTCCTATGTCCTTTCCTCAAGTGCCAGCCAAACACCACTGTAACTGAATATTTTATGCGTATGGTATACGAGATGGACCATCAGCACAGCACTTCTTAAAAGATCTGGGAGTTTGATAGTTTTATAAACTAGAGGTGAGGCAGAGGCACACGGGATTATTAAAGGAAGCCCATCATTAACAATCTGAATAGATTAGCACATTTCAAATGTCCACACTGAAAGGCAGTTTGCACTTAAAAATTATTCTTTAGATGCTTACATTTTGATTTGCATAACAAGAATAAAGCTTGAGAGTCTCTTGATTAATTAGAAACAAAACATGTTCCAAAATTTGGAATAATTCAAGCAATAACCTCTTGTAATAGAGCATGGATTTTAAGTAAATGTTACCTTCATTCTGCTCTACAAAACATTTAATTTAATATCACAGAAACAAATTATGAAATTGTTGCTCCAAATTACGATGGCATTTTCTAATGAGATTTCATTTTTGTTTTAAAGGTTATTTTAAATCACAGTAGCATTTGAAAAGGGATGAGTGCTGAAATGTTGTCTTCTACTCATGCAACAGAAAATAAAAAGAAGGAAATTAGCTTACTTCAATTTCTAGGCCAAAACATCTGTTCCCTGTATTTTGATTAACAACAGACCATTTCACACACGAATGCTTTCCAGCATCTGCTTATTAAAGCACATCCTTAGACCACAAACAAAGATGACCGGCAGCCAAAAGTCTCCAGCGTGGGGTCAGGAGGCCGCTCCTACCATCTCTCACCTTTATGTGAAGGTGCATCCCCTTAGGTGAAATACACAAGAAGTCCAAGCCTTGACTCTGCTTCATTTTGATGAATTTAATCAAGACTAGACAGATTAAATCACTTAAAGCCTAAAACCTCTTTGCAGGAGAGGCCTTGGATGTCCTGGGGGCGAAGCTGAACAGGAGGTGGCCGACTACAACCCAGGCTGCAACAGCAAGAGAGCAGCCAGCAGGTCCAGGGAAAGGATCCTTCCCCTCTACCCCGCACCTGTGAGACAACATCCTGAGCAGCCCATCCAGGTCAAGACATGGACATACTGAAGTAACTGCAGAGGAGACCACCATGATAACTGGAGGGCTGGAGCAGGTGCCATACAAGCAGAGGCTGGGGGAGCTGGGTTTGGCCAGCCTGGAGAAGATAAGGTGAAGGGGTGATCTAATTTCTGTTGACTACCTCCTGGGAAGTTATAGAGAAGATGAAGGCAAACTCAGAATAGCAGAACAAAACACCATGAGCCAACAAGTGTAAGTTTCACCCAGAGAAATTCCTCCCGGTTATAAGTGAAAACAAGTTCCCCACACAATCAGACAAGTACCCAGAGAGACAGCAGGATACCATCCTTGGAGACATTCAAAGCTTGACTGGACACAGCCCTGAGCAATCTAACCTAACTGTGAAGTCGGCCCTGGTTAGAGCAGTAGGTTGGACAAGAGGTCCTTTCCAACCTAAATTACTCCATGATATCATGAGCTGTGATGCCACCACTTGCTTGCGCTACCTGCTCTCTTGCAACAGGTCCATGCTGGATGCGTGCTCACCCCCTCCAACACCGGTACTCCTCTATGACAGAGGGAAGCAGGCACCCTCTTTCTGCATGGCACTGTACTATGACAGGGGATGGATTTTCATAAGAGTATAAGGAAACCTCAAAGAAATTTAAGTTGGCAACGCAAATGCGGCAAGCCCTCCGCCAAAGCATTTCATAATGGTCAATTAATAGAAAATTTGCACTGCAGAACGTCACTGATTTTTCCATCGGCAGTGCTGGAAAGATCTCGACAGCTGCATCAAAGCAAAAGAAGCAGCACTAATAGGAGACAAAATAATGCTTGCAATTGTGAGATTTCACTGAACACTCAACTGCCTGCCCCGCTGTTGTGCAGCGTTAGACAAATGTTTTACTGGATTGTTATGTAAGACTGTATTTTGCTCAGGCAGTGTGAGAGCTGCAAACATAATCCAAAGTATGTCTTTTTCATAATACTGCCAAGGTATTCTGCAGAGTTGTTACAATGGAGGCATGCAACTGCCAAATTCATTGCCTTTACACAGGCTATTTTAGTCACCTGATCTCGGTGGCATTACTGCTCACTTGTCAAAGCTCTCCAGAACTTCAGTTTCATGTATAATTGAATTATTACTACCTGATATTCAAATTTCCAAATAGACTTTAAAAAAAAACCCCAAACTATTTAAAGCTCTGTGCCTATGTGTAAGTATCCACGCGTGTTTGTTCCCTAAAAGCACTGGAACAGTCAGGGACTCGGCATTCTGGGAGGGAAGCTATTGACTTCAGGTATTGCACAGAAGTTAACCTAGGAAGAGGAAAGAGGGGAAATCACTGAAGAGGCAGGGAGATCTTACTGCAACGGAGAAAGATTTAGCATTAGGAAGCTCAACTAAATGAATTTTTTAAATGCTTTACAAGAGAAAAAAAAACACTAAAATTTTCATTTTGGGTTGATCAAATTATGAAGAGTTAACTGACTAATCATTCTTTAAATTAAACTGAAGTCATGGGTGTTGCTATGTAGTTAAAGTCTATTAATCAAAATTTAAATAATTACAGAAGTATGTTTTCCACAGAGGTTTATGCCACCATTAGGTTCAATTTTTCAGTCCTTAATCT
Organism: Pandion haliaetus; assembly: GCA_013401275.1. Lineage (NCBI taxonomy): Eukaryota > Metazoa > Chordata > Aves > Accipitriformes > Pandionidae > Pandion > Pandion haliaetus. The sequence goes on from VYZV01042432.1 coordinate 640,070, forward strand.
TTGAATTGAACCAAACAGTTTCCAAAACCCAGGTGGCACAGGCATTCTAAACGCTATACTGGAAGAATTCCCTTCACACACCCCTCAGCTCTGAAACAAACAGAAAACCCACTATAAGCTGTTCAAAATGGGTCTAATCTAAATGCACTGTGAATTGCATCACGACGGTCAGAGATGTTGGCATGGAAGGTATGCAACTGTGGTGGATGCTATTAATATCCTCTCGGTGCTGAATTGCAAAGCACTGTAGGCATCGGACTGGCTGCGAGTAGGAAACATGGACCATCTTCTGTGACCCATCCCTGAACTCCAGGGGAGTTTCACATACGCAGACAGGAGAGCAGGATCACAGACTATATTTGCTATATCATCTTTTTTCAGCTGCTGGGACTACACAGCTTGATGATTTCATTTGTTAATTAGATGCCTTTGTCTTCAGATGTTCAAAGCAAGCGATGCTTGGAAGTCAGGATAATAATAAAACACACATCTGGTAAACTGATTGAAATTGCTTCATCAAGACACTCAGAGAGGAGACAGCAGTGAGGCATACATTTAGCCTGCCTAACTCGTAAGTTATTCTTAAATATAAAAGTACAAGGTTTTTCATGCTATTTTCCTTACTATAGCCTCCTTGACCTAGCACAAGCTATCAATAATTATGCAGGTTTGAAGTGCTTTGTAGTACTGTATGGTACAGAGCAGTTACACAATTCAGAAAATGCACAAAACCTCAACAAATATGTATTTCTTGCATACCTACGGAAAGGAAAATGAGCTGCCTTGCGTGCCATCCATTAGTACATGCAGTGTGGAGGCAGAAGAGCTCCAAACAAGCTGGAAACAGGGGAGCCAAGTTACCTGGAGCTCCACATAAGGTATTTTTCCCTCTATAGCCCTTTAAAAGAGATTTATTATGCATCTGCAGTGCTGTACTGCGTGTGCAGTACAGATACAATAGCAGAAAGCAAACACCATTTACAAGGCCAGATCCTATAAGCAAGCAAGCCTTTCTTCTTCGCTCCCACAAGAGTAAGACTGTGACCCTGGGAGACCCCTGATGAGCTTATATTGATTTCCAATACTATTTTGGGAAGATCAAACACACGCTAGAAGGCTGCTAACATGCTCAAACACAAAAGGACAAGCAGAATGACCTTAGTAGTCAACAATACCCCGTGCAGCTCGAGAGTATTTCGGCCTGCCATGCTTTACTGAGGGTTGGAGTCTATCAACAAAGAACCCAAGAGGAGAAACGTAACGAACACTCAGTGATGTAGTTTTATGGAGCAAATGTTTGCTTCATTCTTTCAATGAGCTTATAAATACACCTGATTGAAACCCATATAAACTGCACCCACTGGATGAACTGTTCATACCAGCATGTCCTGATGACATGGGGAGGATGGCACAGGGCTGACAGCCCTGCAAGACGGCAGCAATAGTTTTGTTTATCCAAGGACACCAAACTTAGCCCATTCTCATTATTTAAGAGCCTAAATTAGCATTGGAGTCCCTGGACAGCAGGTACGCTGGTGCTGAGGATTTTGCATTTACAGCACGAACAGCACCACTTACCACAATATCGAATTTGACATGCGCATGCATGTGCATACATGAATAAAGATCAGTGGGTTTTCTAAATAATGAAGCATCGGATGCTCACGCAGAACGATATACATCTATGAACTCATAATAGAGGTTAACAGTGCAAGACTGTGTGCCCTGGCACAGTCCAAGAGAGACACCGGCAAAGACCTCTCAGCACAGTTCTGAAATAGATGGGTTTGCTGGGATCACTACGTGCAGTGAGAGTAAGGATATATTTTTCTTTCATATATAGAATTGGAGACCTGAGTAAGGATCCTAATCTGGTGTCAGACATTGTTAAGCAACATTAAGAAATTAAAGGGCAAAGAAAAGAGCAACAGAGAAGTACTTAGGCACTAGAGAAAGTACTTACGACTTTGGCTTGCAGTGAAAGATGTAAAGAGCAAGATGCATTTAATTTCACAGAAAAAAAGACTGAACAGTAACTTTATTATAGGATGTAAGCACCTCATGGTGGGAAAACAGCGGGTACAAAAGAGCTCTTTTGGCTACTAGTAATATATACAACAAGCAACAATAGCTGGAAACTGAAGGAAACCAAATTTAGTATGGGAAAGAATCAGACTTTTTTTTTTTTTCCCCAAGATAAAGCACCTGAACAGAGGAACAGACTACCTGAGCATACAGAAGATTCCTCACGTGTCAAACCAAGACCACATGCTTTTTAGTGAAATACAAATTATTACATTTAATATAAGAGCAGCTGNAGCTGCAAAAAAAAAAAAAAAAATAGGGCTGTAAGGGAAAGGAGGTCAAACTAGACTGACGTTGTGGCCAATTCTAGTATTATATTTTTTGAAAAAAAGTAATTAGAGAGTTGATTAAACAATTCCAGATCATTATCATTAAATCAAGTACCCTTGAATCAAGAAATTAAGTTATTTAAACCATCTTTCCATTCCACTTGCATTAGACTATACGGGAGTGTCAGCACACTTTGGTTCCCCACCCAGCTGGACATGGCTGTGAAAAATGTTGATGAACCGTGACTACCCACAGACAAAGCATGTAAGAAACAAGTTAAAGCCAGTCTTTCACTGCAGGGATTGAAAGGACAGCTAGATAACAGGACAGCAGTTACAAAAGTACTCATAATGTATGACTCTGCTACAGGTTCTTCACCTTGCAGTGATTTATCTTCCTTTTATGAACTAAGATTCACACATAAGCATACAGGACTTGGACGGTCTTCAAGAAACACAAATTCTTATCCCAATATATACAATTGGTTGAGGAGGAATTCTGCAATAAATGCCTTGTTATCATCCTTGTTTTATAAACAGGTAACCTTGGTTTTTTTTAATTTTCTCTGTACCTGTAAAGAAACAGAACGGAAGATTACATTATAAAAGAAAAAAGGATTTACCAACCAAGTCAGGAGAAACAGGGACTAATACTAAAGGCCACCTGACATGCATGACACATTACTAGGAATAATTGTTACAAATATGATTTTTTAACATTATAAGTGAGTAATTATTGGTTGCATAATCCCAAACCTAATTAATGCTTGCTCCTTCAGTTTTTAAAGAAAAAAAACTTAATTTTGTTGAAGTAATGAACATCACACTGGGTTAAGAAGGTCTAGTTCTAGACCACATCCATCTCCAGTTAGTGGCTTTGGTAGAATTCTTCCAGAGACTACTCACAAACTTCCAATCCCTGTTAAAAACTACGTTCTGAACATCAAGTGCAAATAGTGGCATCTTGGAGAGCAGGGGCTCCTGATAACACTCCACTGCTCTCTTACTGCCTTCTTGTGGGCTTCATATGTTCTAAAATGAGCACAAAAACATCTTACTTCAGTAAAAAAATATATATCTGACAGTCTCTACCTATATAACAGAAAGTGCCAGGTTTCCTTCCTCCCAGCCCTGTATATGTTCTGCTCTTCTAAGATTCACATTTATTTTCCAGCCTTAAACACTTTCCCATTAAAAATGTCAATATAGAAATCTCACCAGTTCTCCGCATATTTTCTTACAATCTCTACTCTTAAAGACGACTGTATTTTTTCCCAGTTTTACTTGAACAGAATACAAAATATGCATTTTAGGGGAAGAGAAATAAAATGAAAGCCAAGACTAGAGGAAATAAATAATGGTGAGTGGATGATGAAAAAGGAGGGCATGTAAGAATCTCCTTGGAGGCAAATGAAGACAACAAATCAAACAAAACTACAGCAAAAAGGAAGAGGAAAATGAACCTGCCCAGAATATTTAGGGCCCATGCCTGAACCCAGACAAGTGAAGTCTTTCTGCTGACTTGAAAGAAATCCCCCAGCCAGTTCATTTTAGGAGCATAGGCTAAAATCCCATCCACCTTGGAAGGGACCCTTAGGAGGTCATCTACTCCGCATCTTGCTTCTCTCTGTACTGATGATGCCCATCAATTTTGCATCATCAGCAAAAATTCATACCAAAACATTATTCTACTATGTAAATGCAGCTGAATCTTAAAGGGCAGCTAAGATTTGCTTCCTTAGATAATTGCACTTGACTGCCCATCTGCCAACGCTCCCTTCCCCAAAACCTTCTGAGCTTTTGAGCTTCTTGTAGCAAAATTTCAAATGGGGATCGAGATCCCAAAGGTAATTAACCTCCAGCACATTATATAAAATTGGTGTATGCATGTGGGGAGAAGCAGGCACTGGAGCAAGGCTCAGATTAGCTGAGGGAAACACCGCAACATGAGCTCCTCTTGGCCAGCAGGCATGCAGCAAGCACCCTGGCCCCAGGGGCACCCATAGGTGCCCTCTACACAGCCTGTCATCACAGAGCTACTGGGGAGACTAGAGGAAACCTCAAATCTTAGGGAGGGGGAAGGGAGCTGGAGGTGTGGGGAGGAAGGACACAAATGTGTAAGAATCTAAGTTTTATTAATACTGTTACTCTAATTATACAAAATAATGTATAGTTATGCAGGCGGAGGACCTTGAGGTGTTTGGTTAAATGCCTTCTGCAGCGCTCCTGGTAGCCCTGCACGTGCTGACTCCCAGGGCTGAGCCTTCCTCTGCACCTTTTGCTCCTCAGACAAAGGAAATGGAGGAGTGCATTTCTGCTTAAAATGAGACAACCCACACTACATCTCTTCAGAACAACAGCAAAATCTCACCTTCCAGAGACGCAGCCTGCAAAACAAACCATATGCCAGGGAAGTTTTAAGATGCGTCCAGTTGGCGGAAGGGGAGTACTTCCAGTTTAGCAAGAGCAAATTTGAAAGACATTGTAAGCCGTAAACTCGGTGCTTTATAAAATCTAGGCCTATTTCTATTATGGCTCAAATCAGATTCCTACAAACAGACTGAATTTTCAAGCCATTAATATGGCCTATCTTTCCACTCGAGGGATATTTACAGCATCAATTATCTTGAACCTCATCTGACATGTACTTATCTCACACTGATCTAACTACAGCTATTATCATGTGTTAGAGACATGTTTAATTTAGAAAGGGAATAGCATAAAAGGCATTCAAATAACCCTATAGCACTCTTACTAGATTTTTTCAAGGAGGAAAATAAAATCTGCATATGCAGCCAGGTAATACTATGGAATTCATACTTTGTAATTAATTGTAAGCTTTTTTCTTTAGTTAAAAGATACTGATGTCAGGAGTATTACATTGAACAAATTCTGCAAGATACTTCCTCAGCAGCTATGCAGGGCTAATTAAACATCATTGAAATGAGCTCAACATGAAAATAAAACTCTTCCTTGGCTGATCCTAATAGAAATTTTGCATTTCCATTCCTGCATGCGTACATATTTAATCTTCACTTCTTAATTTCCACAAGCAAGGTTGTCAGTATGTATTAGTCAGTTATTTTAGTGTTTACTGTAAAAGGTCTATGTCTTTGGACACCCAGAAATAGCAAGGTGGGCGGGTGTGCTGTGGCCGCTCTCGCTCCTGCTGACCGCACCATTCCTGTGATTCCTTGTTTTCTGTCCATCTACCTCTATCTATTATCTCTTTTCTTATGCAAACTGTGTCTGTCAGTGTTCTGTGTTAATACATCCCCTAGTATCATCGTTGTAGTACCATAACGTAAGTGTATTATTCTCATAACAATATTCACCCATAATTGACATAATCATATGTACATCTTTCAACATAATGGAAAAATAAACTTACTTCTGAATCTTTTAAAAACTTCCCCTTTCGGAGCATCCCTAACCCAGTAAAACCTGTAACAGAACTGCAGACAGAAAAACATAACTCAATGCCAGCAGCGAGCAGACTGCAGCCACAGGCATACCCATGCTCTCCTCCGCCAGCCTCGGAATATCGTTCCCAGGCTGGATGACACTGGGCGACAGCCCCGGCCAGGCTCCCTGCCCGGTGCTCAGTCTCCGAGACACATTGCAAGCAGCAGCACATCGCAAATGCAAGAGAGACAAGAGCAATGAGTCTTTCCCTCTTCCTAAACAACAAGAAATTGGAGTATGCAAGAACTGAGCATTTGAGTCCGGGTGTCTAGAGGAGACATCAGGAGGGGAAACATCTCTGCATCCCAGTGGGAATGGGTTACCAGACACGCATCTGTGCCTTTGCAAATCTCTCCACAGGTGATTCTGCATACCCATCCCTGGCACATCGGGACGGCTGCTCCCACCAGGTAAGCCAGTGCTTTGGACTCCTACTCCGAAGCAAAGCACGGGTCTTCCCACCTGCCCTGCTGCCGAAGTGGCAGGCAAGCAGTGACAGTGCAATCTCAACCACTGGAAGCCCCAAACTCCAAGAAATAGCCCCAAAACAAAGAGGTGAGTGCAAGCAATGGAAAGGCACGAGCAACAACCTGAGAAAGCGCTCATCAACTGAAGCTACATTGCTGTATTTTCAGCCTCCAGTAATTTATTCTAAACAGAGTTTGTTCTAGTTAAAATACCCAATGGCAAACACAGACTAACATGGTTTGGATCAGATAGAATCGTAGATATGGCCAGTTCGCTTCGGTGCTGATGCACACACAGATGACCAGGAGTTTGACAAGGCGAACACAAACCAGCGTGGTCTGCACCTCCATGGGCGGTCACAGGGAGCCATGCAGAGGGTTTGGTGGATACTGGGGCACAAATTGATTTGAGGCAAATGAATACTAACGGTGACACATGTTTTTAAAATCAGCAAACAAGTTAATATTACTTGCTTCAAATTTTGTGCTCAGATGAACACCCAGGGCTCCTGGGGAATTCGGTCAGTGCGGTGCCTGGCTCTCAAGCTCACGTTTCCATCTCCTATGAAATACAGGATCCCTTCATCCCCAGAAACGTCGTGGGTTTTGACCCTTGCATTCCCACCCAGAATAAGCACTCCTGCTTCAGGTGCAAAATCAAGCAGGCATCTTTATTTATAGACACATAAAGATACTTGCTACACCATTCAATGCTCTAATCATGAGTTGCAAGAAAAAAATAATCAACAATCTAAAGGATCCCTCCCTTGCAGTTAGATTCATTTGCCTGGACACACTAGAATATAAATCTAAAGTTGCAGGAGAAAAGGGAAATGAGCGGGAAGGTTCTTGCTGTGCAACACGAATCCACGGCACAAACTGAGGCTCAGTCGAGCGCAGCACTATCACTTCCCTATGAGTTTTTGGAAGGGATTTTTGGGGATGCCTTACCAAACTAATGCTGGTTGAAGGGAAATTCTCTTTTGAGTTCTTCAGTTGCTCTCTACAGACCTTCTGGCATTTTCTCCTGATTCTTACAGAGTTTCAAAGGCAGGCTAAAGTATCTGGTTCCTTGTTATGAAACTGCCATGAAACACTTAATATCCCATGGAAAAGGACACACACAAAGCAAATTAGACCAGAGGATGAAGAATTAAAGAGAAACACATATTCTAATCGGCATACATCTACAACCTTATACTGAGATATTTGACTGCTTTACTGGAAGTAGGTTGGTAAATTTGAGGTTTAGCCATTCTTTCTCAGTTTGTAACAACTAGCAATATTTGATAGTTTCCCAAGAATGATAAACCTTTAAAAGTACATTTATAGCTCCTTAGGTCAAAGAGAGAGCAACAGAAATGCAGCAAGTCCAAACTCAGGCATTAGCAGCACTATCTACACTGACATGTTAATATACAGTTATCAAATCAATGCTAATTAGCCAAAGGTCATTCAGAAAATGAAATTGAGCTTTTTCTTGCATGAGTTTTGAAACCAAAGTGAATGACACTGAAGTTGACAAATAACTCCACTGACGTTGAAGAAAAGCGAGATTTTTATTCATGCTCTCCTTATAGACATTATTAACGCCACCATTGGATATCAGTTTATATACATAGAACTGAATGACATTTCCCCACAAGTGCTCTGGCAGTCTCTTAATTGGCATCCGCTACAGGGAAGGACTCTCCTTATTCCTCAGGGCTGTCCCAAGATATGAGACATTGCCCACTTTGTTCCCATTTCAGTTTAGCAACCCTTATCCTAACAGTTCCCCAAATCACTGGGAGAGTTACAACCATACCTCTGGAAATGGGGGAAATGTTAACAAAACAGCTACAGCAACCCTTCCCACCCCCACGAGAGCTGCTGGGAGCCTCCAAAGACCTATATGGGTATCTTTGCGCTATACAGGTCCTATACAAAACTTCTGCAAAGGAATCAAATCAAATCATTAAGTTTGGAAAAGACCTCTAAGATCAAGTCCAACCGTTGACCCAACACCACGCCCAGTAAACCATGTCCTGAAGCGCCACGTCTACATGTTTTTTGAACACCAAGAATGAGCCTGCTAAGTCCTACAGCATCAAAGCTTTTGACTTGCACTCCTATCAACTCCAGGAGTCTCTCCCAACATTGCATCCACGTGAGAAGACAGTAACACTGCTGGAGGCTCCCCAGTGAACTTCTGCCTGTGCAGCAATGGCTCAAGCAGCAGGGTCAAACTGTGCACCGGACAGAAGTTCTGTGCCAGATTAACATAACCAAAGCGTCCAATTAATGAGCAGGATGTACAGAATTTGACTCTTACCTCTGAATGCGCAAGCCAATAATTACCACATGGTTTGAGTTCGTGTTAGCATTGAGACCTGTAGAATTAACCTGGTTACCTTGAAAAACACGTGCTGCCCAAATTCACTGTGTCACCATCCTAGCAGTGACAGCAATGGCAGCAACTCTCAGCCTTGCTGGGCCACACAGAGTTGGAATGAAGCTTCCTGCTCTTCTTCACCTCATTTGGGTAAAAAAATAGCAAACTGCATATTTATTAGGGTTTCTTTCCACGTAACTTTGGCCAGGCTTACACAATCCCTTGCAGTGTGCATACCAGGAAGGAGTCCCTGCTTTACAGGCTGGCTCATAAACATGCCTCCCAGAAAGATATGGTACATGGAACAGGTTTATATGTACAGTTTGTCAACTTCCATTCATTTACTTCTGTATCAAAGCCAACAAAAATTTCCATCAGAATGCTCAATAACTGTCTGCTCAAAATAGGAGGGACACGTATATTTTAAAGTTATTTTTTCCACCCATTCCACTTACACATACTAAGAGCCAATGCAGATGACGGACACACTGCACGATTACACATCTGGGAAGATGGAAAGTCATAATGTCAATCCCTCTTACTTCCACGGCTGACTCCGAGAGAAGGTCTCTCACTCTGAACAGCGCACGTCACGCATGCTCAAGCTTTTCAGGTTGCAAGATTGATTCTCTTTGGCATTGTGGAAAAAATCAGGGAATCTAGTCCATCAGCTACTTAAGATATGATCAGCTGACGCTACTATATGCAAAGCATGTAAGAGAGGAGGTTACATATAAAGCTCTTTGGTCTACTGGGAATAGCAATTTTTTTTGAGAACTTACAGGTTGTGAGCTCAGTTTGGATTTCATTGTTCCTCTAATCTGCCCTGTATCACAGCCATTTCGCTTTCCTCCCATTCAAGGAAATAGAACTGAGCAATCAGTGAAGATAAAGGTATGGGAAAGCTTTTCAATCGAGTGTATATAAAACCAGCAACAAGAAAATCTTCATACATGGCATCTTAAAAATCTCCAAAGACAGTTCAATTTTTATTTTTTTTTTCAATCTACAGCTCCATCCAGTTTAAATACAAAAGTGCAATATACATTCTGCAGTACTTCAGTAATTACCAGACTTCACAGAATCACCAAGTGGTTGAGGTGGAAGAGATCTCTGGTGATCACCCTATCCACCCCTCCCTGCTCAAAGCCAGGTAAACTAGAAGCATTATGCTCAGTACCGTGTCCAAGTTTTTCTAAGATGCCAGCTCCAAGAGGTCCTTAAAAAACAAAAATATACTTGGATCCACATACACTTTTGAGCAATAAAACCCCTTATCCATTGTATCCTTCTACCGTGTAATCCTCTCCAAGGACAGGATGCCTGGGAATGGTTCAAAGCTGTGCTAGGGTAGGATTACACTGGACACGAGGAAGCATTTCTTCACCAAGCGGGTGGTCGAACACTGGAACAGACTTTCCAGAGAGATGGCCAATGCCCCAAGCCCGTCAGTGTTGAAGAGGCATTTGGACAATGCCCTTAATAACACTCTTGAGATGATCGTTGTAGGTCCCGTCCAACTGAAATATTCTATTCTATCCTATTATGAAATCAATCACGCAATAGGTTAATATTTATTTTTCCTCATTTATTTAAAAAACAATAAAATAGGCTTAAATAAAGCTTAATAAATTATTTGAGAATAATGGATAGTCTTTAAAATGGCCAGCAAACAGTAATGGGCTGCACTGGAACCTTCATGAAGTTATTGCATTATTTTAGTGGATTTTCATTTTTTGTTCAGCATTTTCTAAGTAAAAGGAGAGAGAGAAAGCAGCAGCATGAGCAAGTGTAACCACTAAGAAAACTTTGAGAATGGGAGGCGAAGGAGACGACAGAGTAGTCTGCAGAAAGCAAAGTTTGCAGCACTAAAAGCCATATGCCCCTTGACGCATTTAAATAAGAGGTTAATTCAAATGCACAGCCAGTTGAATTGCTCCAAAGTTTCTCTTCAAGACACTGATTTCATTGAGTTATAGAGACTAAAAAAGCAACCCTGTGAAAATGGAGTATTTTTGACTAGTATTGACTTTCCTCAAGGTGACTTTGCTTTCACTGAGCTCCTCCATAATTAAGTTACCGAAATAAATAAAATGATACTCCAAGAATGTGGCTAATATTTTTCATATATGCCATTTAACAAAATTAGAAATGTTGATAAAATACTATGTTTCTTTTTGTCTGGTTGGTTTTGGGGGGATGTTTGGCTATTCTTGATTAGTTTGTTTGGTTTTTTTTTTTAGCAAAGTCAGAGATCAAACAGTCATGCAAATAAAGCCAGTGTTCCTTTAAAATATCATTAATCTAGTATCCTTAGTATTCTAGGCCAGCCCTCTGAAGAAGGTTTTTGGTTTTGGTTGTTTTTGGGTTTGTTTTTTTTTTTAGGATGGCATATGTGTTTTGCCTCTGTTCCCCATCCACAACCCCCCCAAAAAAGCAATAAAAAGGTCACAGCTTGGTTCCAGAAGATCCTAGTTAACTCATTAACTCTAAACACATCATCACTTTAGGCTTCTGTTACCACCTACACTGCCTGTACCTAATGCATAACAGCCCATTTACACAGCTAAATCCAGTGCTGGTCTAGTCCAGAAAATAATGACTGTATTTGTAAAAATCAGGTCATCACCAAATCACCCATATCACAAACTGATGAGAATTAAGCGTGGCTGAATGCTTTTGATCGGACTCCAAGCCCCATGCTGATCTTCACGTGGAGGACGGCCTCAAGTCAGTTATTAATCTCAACATTTGCCATGCCACGATGACTGACACACTGGAGGATTTCCTTAAGTAAGGAAGAAGATACTGTGAATAACAGCATACACTGCAGGAGAGAGGGAAGGGGACAATGGGGGCTGGATTTCAAATGGTACCCACTGACGCATCGTTAGGATGCAGTTTGTGATTTCCTTATTTAAATGGTCAGTATTCTCACAGGCCCAGAGCCGTCTTTTTTTTTCTTCTTTTCAAAAAAGAACAAAAACCTCCATCCTTTTTCTTGTAATTGATTTCCTTGGGATCTTTACATGTTAGGGTGATATTTATCTCCTTCCACTCAATGTTTCCCAAAGTGCATTCACATTTTCAGCATACATTTCAATGAGAGACCAGGGCCACAAGATTCTCCTGCTCTGGCTTACGATTTTTCTCTTTCTGGCGAGCTGCTCGCCAAAAAGCTAATGCCAAACTTCCAGAATTAGAAAACAAATCCTTCAACAAATCATACATCCCTACAGCTTGTCCATCCAGAAGAGCTCCTGCCAGGAAGGCTGGTGGGATTCTGTGCTGTGCCAGTGCCACATGCCCTCAGAGAAGGAGCAACTCTATTTTCTTAACAGGCTAAGGTACACAGCATGAAGATGGTCTCCACGTGCTGTTAATAAACTGCACCTTTCCTTAATACCCAGTAACTTCCCCAGAAACAATCCTGCACCATCATCTCCCCGATGTCACAGCAGCATTAAACCGAAGCGATGCTTGCTTGACTCAAACTGTTGGAGTGCAGGAGCCACGCAAAGTAGCAGCGGTTGTGCAGATTGCCTAAAACCAGCTGTTTCACTTCTATATACTTCACAAAAATGTAAGCACCATGAATTACTCCTCCTCTTACACCCAGGTGTCTAATTGTTTTGTTTAAGAGTTACTGTAGACTTCTTAAAAAAGCAGGAAGATGCCACCTGCTATATGATAAACTTGCCACTGACACGGTAAGAGATGTGGTACTGAGTTTTTTCTACACAATGCTGACATTGCTTGCAGGGAAGTACAGGTCACGGCATAAAAGCAGGAAAAGGCAGTGAGTGAGCGTCATCTAAACACGATACCTGTCTGCATCAGGACAAATTACTTGCACTTTTAAAGTGCCCATTCCTTTCTACCTAGCACTTAAAAAAGAGGGAATTTAAATAACTGGTTCAGGCGAGGACATTTACATGTGGGCATGCATATCCCACCACATACAAATGGATCAGGTGTGGTAGCACTCCCAAGAAAACTGTTTACCATCATGATCCTGTTGATGAAAGAGAAACAGAGTGCATGTGACCAGCAGTCCTCAAACTATCTTTAAGATTTCTTTTATAAAAGTTCAGGTTTATCGTAGATAAATTCCAAAAAACTTTTTGTGACCTGAGAAGTTAAACGCTACCGTGCCTTCGAAGAGCACCCTGTTTCATTTAATTAAGAAGGCCTAAATACTTGACCCAAGACTTGCTTCACTTACGTCCTCCTGGTTTGTGGAGTCAAAAACCCAGACTCAGATACCTGGCCTCTGTACTAAATGTCTAAAAGCCCGTGAGACGACTCAGCATAGGGCTTGGCAGCGGCATATGCAGTTTGGGGAGCCCTTTGAGGCTAGATCTCTTAATACCAGTGCTACCAGCGCCCATCTCCTGGAAACCCCTGCAGGAGACAGTACCAAAAGCAATAACCCAGTTACCTAACTTCCACTGATTAAAGTAATTACTCAAAAAGTGGAACAGCAACCCATGACTCCCATATCTACACCTCCCCTTCCCAGAAGCCTGCCCTGCCCACGGGTGGTTCTGGGAAGCAGCCCTCTCCCAAAATGATTGCATCTTCCAGAAAATAATACAATATCAATTGATCCACAGAGAGATGGCGGGTAAGGGCGTGAGTCTGTAGCTCAGCGTTTAGCCAGCTCTTTTGGAAGGGGAAGATCTGCATCCTTGGTCCTGTGCTAAGGCTGTTGGCACACTTTATGTCAATAAATCACTGGATAAAATGCTGAAATGAGGGATTCTCCCTTCTGAAAAGGAGGAGGTGCCTGCAGGAGGGGAGGACAAGGATTTGCTAGAGACCGGGTCCCCCAGACACGCCTGACTGCAGCAGACAAGAATCTGCAGATAAGCACCGGGGTACAACACGAACGGCACGTGTAGAGCACTAGCTCAGCTCAAGTCAGATGGAGGACTGCAGGCACGCAGGCTATTTATCTTTCCCCTTATCACAGTGTCTGAATACACCTTAGGGAGGGGAAAAAAAAAATTGGGGCAGAAAATTTCCTGAAGACTTCCCGGAAACTGTGTATTTCTTTTTTTGTGGGTAAACTACTGTGCAGGGAAACCACATAAAATTTAGCAGCAATGAACCTCCCCAGTGCTGCAAGCATTCGGTTTTCAGGGGCATGGTGGATACTGGACTACTCCTGATCAGTCAAACCATCCCTCTCCTTGCACAGGAAAGGACTAATTTTTTCCCATTAACTCTTCAGCACGGTTACCAGACCCAAACCCACCGTGTCAGCTTTACTGGGCTGTGACTAAACCGAAGCAAGGGCACAAACCTGCATAAAGTAACACCCAGGACAAGTTCCTAAGACAACCGCTCAGTCTATCCTTCCCTCTCCAGCAGCTGGCAGAACACATTTACCTCTTCTCATCTTTGCAGCAATGATGGAGAAATGCTGCAGTGAAAAGCAACGCCCGTGAACCTCCAGCCCTGCAGAATTACCTTGTCACCAGTAAAGAGATGGGCGCACTCAAGAGGGCCATCCCATACCGCTCCATGAGCGCTGCAGTTCAATGCGCAAAGATGTTTTGTTTATGGATGTAGATGATGGGCTAAGCTTATTTTAAAATTGCCTGTCCTTCAATTTTTTATTATTATTTTTAAGACAAAAGGGGGAAATGAATGCATATAGCTAGTTTAAACTGACACTTCAGTCAAGGGTACAGAGTGGATGTGTTATTAGGAGGATGGTAAACAAGCCTCCTTTTTTGAAACCCAACCTGCTTTGCTATTGTCCTTGTTGTTGATTCAAATGTTTCTACTTCAATGTGCCTTAATTAAAATGTTAGCGGTCAATATTTCCTTGAAAGCATCTCGAGAAGTTTTTATTCATGCGTAATTGCTTTGCAGATAATGCCAGAGGAAAACAATCAAACAGCTGGCAAATAAGCTCTCTGTTGGGATATTTTAACACATTCCATGTTCATCTGTTTAATTTAAAATCAGCCCATGCCATTCACAGCCTTGCAGACTGCACTGGTGTTGGGCTGTGCCGTTTCATAAGCGCAGTGGGCCCAACACTGTTTTAATGTATTTCAGTAGATCTCCTGGATCCGGCAGGAACATAATCAGCAAATGAGCAGTGTAAGTACATGGGAATTCAAGTCCAAAGCTTAAATAACATGTACAGATTCCTCTCAGCACTGACAAATTTATGCAAAGATAAAGTAAATAATGGCCTCTGAGCTGGTTTGAATTTTCTGTTTTCAAAAGAGACTAATTATTATTTCACACACACACAAAAAATAACACTAGCAGTCTATCTGCAACTCTTTTGAGCTGTATTTTTAGCAAGCATAATACTTAATATAATCCAATATGATATATGCTTATGTTTGGGGGGGGTGGGGGGTTGGGTTTTTTCCCCAGTTCAGTTATTCAACTACCAAATCTCTGTATGTTCCAATGGATCTTCTGTATTTTTCCTTCTTGCAGAAATGCCACCTCAGCCTGTGAAGGTCTGGTGAGGAAACCACATCACAGCCCTTGTCAGGACTGATGCTGGGAACAGATTCATGGGAAAAAGGGCCAGAAATCCCTTGTGAGCTCTGGCTCATCCTTCCCTGTGCCCGGGGGCAGGACCAGCTCTGCCGCTGCCAGCACCAAGAGATGCTCCTCCAGCCCGTCCCCAAAGAGCTCCCTGTTCCCTGGAGCTCCTCTTTCAGTATCTGCCCATCTCCACCATCAAACAGCTTTTCTTGCTGTCTAACCTAGATCTCTCACTGCAATTTAAGCCAGTTACTGTCTGTCTTGTCCTTTGGGGATCTTCAGAAAAAAAATCTCCTGCTTTTCTTTTGCCCATCTGAAGACCCCTATTAACTGCACCCTTCCTTGGCCTTCTCCTCTTTGCCGCGAACAATCCTCATGAATCATTTTACCCCTGCATCAGAAACCTTTCCTGCTTGTCTGTCACTCCTCCGATCTCTTCCATCGATTCGCATCTTCCCTGAGGTACGATGCAGCACTCCCCAGCCCAGGAAGCACTAGAGCAGAAGCGCTACTTCAATTCCTTACAGAAATATCCCCTCACCTGCTTCCAAGTGCAATATTTCTGCTTTCCAAAACCGCACAGCACGGTTACAGCACGTTCAGACTCACTGCAAGTCACAGACCCTCCCTGCTGACTATTTTCCTTTTCAGAAGCTAAGGAGGTAGATGCCACCACCTTCTTACCAAAACACATTTCACAGACCACTTCTCAAATCTGTCCAACCTGTTTCTGAGGTCGAAGCTGCCTCCTTGCAGTCCTTCTCAGCTTGGTGTCACCTCTTACCATTTAACAAGAAGCTACAAAAAGCCATCTGAGACATCAGCTCTTTCAAATCCTGGTTATGCAACGGTTCAGTTTTTCACTAACCATAATATCACTGCCTGTTTAATTTATGAGCAGTGCCTCCAGCACACTGGAGCAAGATAAAACAGGACACATTAAATTTTGACAATACACATGCTCTTACATCCCATTAGAACTTATAGGTTGCTCCAAATTCCCAGCTCACAGTATTAGGGTGTCACAGGAGGGTATGTTACAACTTACTTTAACTGCAGTTTTACTAAGTGTAGGCAATGCAGATACTTCTACAAAAGGAAAGGAAATGTGAACAATGTAGGAAATTTCTTCTGAAAATCTGCATGCATTAGAAGTTTCTTTATGTTCTATCCCAGTGAACTCCAGATATTTGTATGTGTAAACTGAAAAATACCTGGGGAGAAAAAAATTCCCCCCCAAATCCTGTCAGCACGTAGCAAAGCATATAATACATGGGGATATTTGCATACCGACAGCTGCTCTGCAGCCTGATTCTCCTTTATTTCAAGGAGAGGATTATATAAAGACATTTTTTCCAAACAAAGTCTACTTTGACGGGGGTCACTGTCGGTGCAGGCCATCCAGAGGGAAAGAGGGTATGCATCAGCTTGCGGTTCCAATTTTCTATAAGGAACCGCATGGACTGAGGTTTCCAGATGTAATGCCCCTACACGCCTCCTGCTCCTCCTCCTCCCCCCTGGCCTTGCCACAGGGATGCTGCCTGTAACACATCAATTAAGAGCCGGAGGTCACGTACTTCCCTTGTGTGTGCAGCTCAACAGGGTGATGAAGGCAAAAAACAGGGGAGAGTGAAAAGGAGGGATGGAACATGAATAGATCTCCTGAAAAATCTAAATCAGTAGGTAACCAGGCTCCTTTTTTACTGGAAAATGCAGATTACAGGAAAGCCTGCCTTAATGCTGGAAGGCTATTTAAAAATCCATCAGAACTCTAAAATATGCTATTAGGAACTCCGCAGTCCCAACACCTACTGCATAAAAATCCCAAGCTATTAGGCAAACCAACATCATTTCAGATCAGGCCATCAGCAGGTTGCCAAGTCTTAAAATAGCAGCTGCATTTAAAAATATATTTAAACAAGAGAAGCGGGAAATTCAGCTCGGATGAAACCCAGCATTCGACCTGCAAAAGGCAAGCTGGGACGAAGCTGCTAGGCATGCTGGCATTGGAGGGATGTCTAAAAACCTTGTGGTGGCCCCTGACCGATGGGGCTGCAATTAGCACCTGAAACACACCTCGGTGTAACAACACAAGGAAATCACGAGGCTGTGCTCCAGGAACCTGCTGAAACAAAGCCCTCCAGGTTTCCTTCCTGAAGTCTCACTTGTCTGCCAAATCCTCCCACCACCCTCATCTTCTACCGGACTGCTCGCAGCATCTCCTGGGGTTTCACACTCTTCTGGCTCTTGTATTTGCTAAGCAAGGAGGTGATGGTAAATGCAAGCCTCACCCCAAGCACAGCTGGCAATAAAAGTACGGGAAAACAGATAAACCCACAGTAACCCCACTGTCTTCCCATCACATCTGGAAGAGCAGTCTTTCACAGGGATGCTTCATCACGCAGCTGCAGTCAAATGTAGCAGACGTGAGAATTGTTCTTCCTTGTTCTGCTACGAACACCCAGGAAATTCTGGGGTTTGTTATTAAAATGGGATACAGGCACTGACTGCTGCATTACTAGTGCTTCCAACTTTCAGCTCTTGTTCCTTAATTCGACTCCCTAGCATTTATAAAATTAAGGAAGACATAAGGCATGAGACGGATAATAAAAGCCTGTGAACAGAACCATCCTAGAAATGTTACGAGTCCAGCAAATCACACGTGTAGAATCAGTGGCTAATGGTAAGCAAGGATTGTACCACCTCTCTTCCTGGGCTATATTACTCATTCTCTTTCCCTTCCCAGAAATTCTGAGGAGGCTCCTCCCCCTCATAACCATTTGCTCTCTGTCCCTGCTAATAAGCTTTGTCTTCCTTGCAGAGCAGCACACAGACACCGTACTCCATTCCCAGTGGGGTCAGAAATAGCTGAACAGGGCAATGAGACCTCAAATACGAACAGCCCCGTGCTAAGTGCGCAGGCATGTATGGAACCCCGCTGTGCCATCTCCCCAGGGTCAACGTTATGTGTTCACAATAAATTTCATTGCTCAGGAGCAGCCAGGATTCAGTTTAGCACTGTACTGGAAATCTCTACACTAACCTACATCATTTGAGGTTTGCATTTTCAATTGTGTGTTTCTACTAGGAAACAGAAGGTATGCAAGTAGTTCGCATTATAAATATGGACATACGGACCTGGCACACTAAATGATGCCTTCATTTTGGACAACAAGGTCTTATGTCAGTAAGCTTAATGGGACTTTCCATCAAGCACCTTAAAGTGAAACACTTTTAGAAAACAAGCCCAATCCAGCACAAAGCAAGGGAAGGTGAAGGGAACTACATGGGGCAAACCAACATCCTCCTCCTTTTCTCTTTGGGATTGAACTCAAACACACCCCAAAGGGATAGGATGCAGTGCCTGGGGCAGCAGCCAGCTCTCCGGCCACGGCTCAAGGTTGTTTCCCAGCATTACCAGTTCACTTCCCAACAGGTTTTAAAGACAAAATTTTTTGTTATGATCAGTAAATCACAACAGACCATTGTGCAGAGCTGCCTGGCAAGGCATAAAAGTAGCAACAAGGGGCTAAAAAACGCAGTTTAGGAGAAGGACACATACATTTTCAGACTCTGTGGCTGGTCAGTTCAAGGTTTCCAGACAGAGCTGAAAATCAGACGTGCAGTTATGGAAGTTAAATAAAATTATTAAAAAAGAAAAAGAAAAAGCAAGATAAAAAACAGAAAACCAATCAGCAGTTCCCCTTCCCTGCAGCCTACCAGAGATGCTCTGTGCTGCACCATGGAGGAACCTGGGGTTCAGACTGGAATGACCTTGTGTCCCAGAAGGAGAACCTGGCTGCTCACTCCACCCCAACCACCCCCTCCACACATGAAACTCCTCTCCAGCCCCACAGCCCCAGCAGATCTTTCTGAGCCGAATTAAAACAGGAAAGCTCAACATAAAATATTTGATTGAAAGTGTAGCACAAACCAGGAATTTTGCAGCTCTTGAAGCCTGCAAAGCATTTTATCATTCTAGCTAAATTCTGAACATGTAAGTATTTTGTTGGCATTTTACAAGCGTTAAGTACAACCTTTCATCAGTGCGAACAACATCAGGCTTTTTTTTTTTTTTTTCCCTCTTGCTTGTACAAAGATTTTCATTGTAGAAAATAAAAATGCACACAAGCTAGTAAGGAACTGATAACAGTTAACAGTCACTGAAAAGCTATTTAATTCAGTCTGAATAGTGTGTCTGCTGGGGGTGTAAAAAGGTGTTGAAATTACTGTAAGAGCTCCACATTTGCATTAATATTTTATGGTAGAGCTACCTCACTTGTTCCACAGTACACAGCTACATCCTTCCTTACTTTTTTCATGCTGTTGCCATAGACCACTGTGGTGACTAATGTCCACATGCACTGTGCTAGGCTTTGCTTAACCCTCCTAAACATGCTTGCTCTCCGCTCCTCACCACTTACGTCAGGAAAACATCTTCCACTGCTAGGATGAGCAGCAGAGGAGCAAGTGTGATTTCTACCGGTACTACCTAAAACAGTCTCCGAGCTGGCACGCCAAGCACCACCACCAAGGATCGCCTCAGAGACACCGCTAGCACCCTGTGCACAAGACTTCCAGGGAAGGTGCAAATGCAGTAATTAATGCCTCCACAAACCCTCTCTTACCAGCTCTGCCGTTGCCTGCAAGACAAAAACGTTGCATGAAATTGTCCCAATCCAAAATCCATGGTCAGTCACCTACCATAAACTTTCTCATCTACTCAGTCAAATCATTATTAGATCAAGACTCTCAGGCATTTGATACTCAGCTTCCAAATTAGAGGTACAAGACAAGAAGAATAAAAATCCAAAACAGTACAGCTCTCATGAAATACATCGACACCATTTATATTTCCACTTTTGTAAGGAGAATGGTTTGGTTGAACTCCGGTGGCTTTCATGTGAACATACAGTGAGATCTTGGTTCACAACTCCATGAGAGCTGAACCCCACGGCAGAACGCACCCTCCTGTCCTACACCAGGCATCAATTCCTCAGCTGAAACCATCACACTACCGAAGAACGTGACATCTCCCCATTCAGGGGAAGCAGCAACCTCTCTGCTCGAATCTGTAACAACCGTATAAAAAGCAGGAATAAACCAGGTCTTGTGCAGTGAAAAGTACAGTCTGGAATCTTCAAATTCTTTTCCATCAAAAAAGAACAGGATGAAAAGTTACAGAAAACCTCCTGAAATATACGCATGCACTGAAATAAAAAACCCCAAAACTACACCAAAACAACAACAACAAAAAAACCAACAAGAAAACAAAACAAAACTTTACAAAAGGCATTTCTGCTTCTATGCCCGAGGCAAACGTCTTGTTGGATAATAAAGGGAAGCTCACTGATTTTTCTTTGCTCTCTGAAATTCTGCAACACTCCCACCCTTGTCTGGGCATTTTTCCATACCCTCGTGGAGGATGTGCACATGCATAGCAGGAAACGAATTTCAACCAAATACTGCTAAGCAACCTCTGATCTAGTTGTGAGATACCTTCTGCCCTTCAGCTTCCCAAATGCATCCTCCACTGCTATCTTGTACTTCCTCAGGCAATAATTAGGCAGAATAATTCTCTGTGATCCAACTCTCCAGCCAAAGGATCCATCAGAAAGATATCGAAGGGTAAGCAGATTCTCCCACTGTCACGGAAAACGCAGGCACGAATAATGGCCAAAGCGATGCCAGGGAGAGGAAATCCACCCCTTTTACATTTCTTTTAAGAAAAGACACAATTTCCTTGAGATGTTTACAAGTTTTACTGCTCTTTTGCTTCAGCCATTGCAAAAATTCTCAGACAGGGTCTTGAGTCTTCAACCACAACCTGGCACTGCACCGAGAGGATGGTTTTAAACCTCCTCCAAGAGCACTGGGGTGTCAGCCATTTTCCTCCTCCACCACTCTCTCACCGAGCTCCCGGTGAAGGTGCAGAGGAGTCGGTTGCATGGTGGCCAACCCGCACAAGGTATCTCTAGTACCGGTGAGCATCCCTGGCTGCTGTTGTTTCAGTGACCCCAGACAATATGCACAACGCCTTCTTCTGTGAGTAGAAGAGAGTTCCACAGTGGGGCTGGAAACAAAAAGAGACGGATCAGAAAATAGCAGGTAGCAAGTTTGGGCATTAGTACATCTGACCACAGCTCCAGCAGTTGCTTCCAGCTCACGTAGGCTGCTGACCACACAAAACTCCCGCTGTGGCTATGTGCCAGTGATGGAGCAAAGGCTGTCTGCTCGTTGCCGAAGGACATGAGTGATGCTACTCCAGGTGAGTCGTAGAGACACAATCACAACAGACCTACCAACGCCCAGCAGCCCAGGAAGCCACGATAATATGGAAGCCACAATAATAAAACCCATACACTTAGCATGGATTGAACCCAAATCTTTGTGTTTCTGCAAGTCAGGGAATGAACTGGGGTCTGATGAAGGCACTCACATCATCGGATACCTCAGCTGCTATGAGTCTTGTGCCGATCCAGTGCAGACCCGAGCTGCCCGCCCTAGCCAGCCCAACCTCTCCCACCGCCGGGGCTGCGTACTCTGGAGAGATGGTCCTCTTCCAGAAACCACCAAGCACAGCCATTTTCAGAGGCTTTCATATGGTAATGCACAAATTTGACCTCAGAGAGGGAATAATCAGAAACCCACAAATTAAATTTGTATTTCTCTCATGTTGAAAGATTACAATTATCAATATTGGAAAGCTTTTAAATGCTTTCCCCATCTGCATAATATCTCATTTCAAAGTGTCTTCTTTTATTGTATCATGCAAAAAAGTGATGAAGGGTGAATATATTTGCTTCCCTCATATACCAATGCTTATGCTATTTCTTTATATTAATTTTCCTCTTTTCTTTTTTTTTTTTTTTAAATTTGCATTCATTGTTTCTGGTCTTTCATCCAACCATGCGCATGAGGAATTAAGCATGTCACTGGGCTTCTAATAAACGAAAGGCCAAAAAAGAAGATCAAATAACATATCAATGAATATTGATAGATACAAGAAATGGAAATTAAAAATGTCATTGCAATAAGAGCACATGATTCACCGCAGCCAGTACAGGGCAAACACAAGTCAAGGAAGCACAGAAAATAATGAAACAGCTGAACTGTATTTTCAATCCCTGAATTATATCTTAATTGCTGTGGCCAGGAGACTGATATAAACATCTGCAGAGAAGCGTGCAGAAAACACACGCCACAAACGTGTGGGATTAAGGTGCCACCCAAGCCCAAGCAGGAAATATCTCCACTGCAAAGCTCGACAGGAGCTAAATGTGTGCTGTGCACATCTGCAACCAGCTCCGTGCACCAGCCCTGCTCCCACCAGGGAAAGTGCAGAGCCCAGCAGTTCGGCACCCAAGCCACGCTCCGAAGGTGCCAAAGCATCAACATCATATCAGATGCTCCCTGTGTGAACCCCAGAGCAAAACAGGATTAAGCTGCTACTCGGGTGTTAGAGTCATACTAGTATTAATAGTCCAACAGCTACATCTGTGTTATTCAGAAAAAAAAATTTAAAGGAATACTGTAGTGGTCAGGACAGAGATTCAAAACCATTCTAGCAGCCACAATAACATGTGAATCTACAGAAGTGGATGCTGCTAGTGGCTTGTATTTTAAAATCTGGAGGTTATTATTTAGGATGGAGAAAGCTGAGTGACTGAAAGGGATTCCTTTAATGCTCTCGTGCAATGGAAACTGGAAAATATGGGATGTTGAAAGACTGAAACATGGCAATTATCTAGGGAGGTACTTTAAGACTCACCAGAAAGCACCATCTTCAATACTCACTTTTACCACCAATGTCATATGCATGAAACAGATAGCTCATTGCTATAAATCCTCCTTGTGACCTTATGCCTTAATTGCTTCAATAGAATTAGTGTAAAGAGCTCATACTTTAATATTTTTGCATATAAAATTCCCCACACTTCCCAGTGTCAGGCAGACTTGGGCACATACTAGCAGTGTAGTGAGAGGGAATCGGAGGGCAACCTTCTTATCATTCAAGAAGAGCAGACAATTATCTCATCCGGACAAAAATAGCACTCCGGGAGAAACCATCACCTCCTGCTCATCCCAGGAAGTTTAAATCCAGCTTCTCTGGCTTCTTAGGGCTGCAGTGAACTGGGGAAGACTGGGAAGGACATGGAGCAACGTGAAGAGCTGCTGGCAGTTTCAGCTAATTCCTTTCCCCATTCCCAGTACTTTATCTTCATTATCACATCTATTTTGCTTCACATAAGTAAGCATACCATACTAGTGTGTACATACACATGTGCATACACCATTTACGAAGAGATAAAACAAAGCCGTGGCTTCCTGACAGGCACATTCAAGCCCTATGGCACTGCACCACAGCAGAGGTCGGAGCACGATGCAGGGTACTTCTGCAGTGGCCCAGCAGAGCAATAATTGGGAGTTAAATAATTATCAACATTACATTTGATTCTGCATCCTAACTATAGGATTTGTGCAGTGAACAGAAAATTAGGGGTGGACTGCCCGGTGTGGGGACAGAGCAGTATTGACTGCCATTTACACTAACGACAGAGATGGAGAGCAATGCAACTAAATCCCGTTGCACAACATTCAGCATTTCCCTGCAACAGCCTTTTCCAGATCGGTAAAGGAAATTAGCGTCACGATCTCCAAATTACAGACCCTGTGTTCCCACTGCATAACACTTCTCTTGCAGACTCGTGATTGCATATGCTACTAGGAGATGCACTCAAATGCTGGAGAAGATTAGCAGTTTGATATTTTTGTCATTTGACACGTATTATCAGCATCACTTTGTGTCATCCCAAGCCAGGAAAACTGTGATGCTCCTTGTTTGCTAAAATAATCTGTCAACGCTGAACATGTTTCAGTCAATCCCACATCACAAACATTGACGCTGGGAGGTCCCACCCCTCCTGACTCCAGGGCTGAGTTGCATCAAAAAGCCTGGGCGACAGGTACGGCTGCAGGAGGTGTTTTGTCAAACGAAGTCTCCAGTCTGAGGCGGGAATTGATGAGGTCTTTAATGCATGGCACCTATGAAAAGCATACTCTTCAGAATAAAATGATCCCTGTTATTAAGGGCATCAAGACTGGGCTTGGAACTGAGACCAAAGCTAGATCTTGCTTCGATCTCTTCCTCAATGATGTCACAAGATTAGCATGCAATCCTGAGCACTCGCAGGCCTTGCTAAAACCGGTCCTGAAGCTTCCTGATGATGTTCACAGCTAGCCCAGGGCAGATGCTGTAGATGTCAACAACACAAACTTCCTTATGGCGATGGAGACAATGGGCAGCAAAAGCAATTGTTGCAGCCATATGCCACGAGACCCATCAGAGAAGCAGAAACTATAAAAGTAACCCATAAAAAAACTGACACGAAAGATCTGAACGTGGAAGTGCAAGAGTTAGGGAAACCTCACAGGTGATAAGCAGAGACCCAAGACAACTATGACCTCCGCAAATATTACATGTAATATAAGTGCATATCAACAGGTATTTGGGAGGGATAGCTAGGGGCCTGCAGGAGCCTTCCCCCTCCTGTAACTGTATTTGTGTTACACAGAGGACTGGAATTGGTGCAGGGCATATTCCCACCGTAGGATAAACTGAGTGCTGCGAATAAACTGCATCAGGCTGCCCCGGCTTCTGCCTTGCCCTAATGCCATCACAATGGAAAAGAAACCATAAGCCAGTGCATGCAGAAGCAGTTGACGGTGGATGGACTTGTTTCATGTGAACAGAATACCCTACGGTGGATCTAACTAATCTTGTGTAAAGGGACGGTGTCTGTAAATAGGGCTGCAAGCAAAGATTTAAGTGGATCTCTGCAAAAGAAATGGTTGCTTCCCCCAGACCCCCAGATCAACCTCTTAATCCTGGAATTACAGATTTGCTCAACAAGCAGTGTTTTCTGCAGAGTATATGTCTCTCTTTGACCATGCAATAAAATCTTAACATATCTGTGTGCTAAATCTGTTTGATAAATGTTTTTCATCCTGACTTCCAAATTAATTTCAGAAATCTTTTAACATAAATCTGGCCTTTCGCTCCACCTTCTTTTACTCAAACTGTGCAGCCTATGCTTGTGTCCATAAGTATCCATGAAGCAAGAGAAATACAAAAATACATTTCCAATGAAGCAGTTAGTACATTTTTCTTAAAAATCTGGTAAATTATCCTTTGGGAACAAGCAGAAAAGATTCCTTGTAGGAGCTCTTCTTCTTTAAATAAAAATACTTCATTTATACCATAAGTTTCCTTCCTTATAAAAGGAGAAAGTGTCCTCCCTAAATCAAGCAAAAATTTTCCTAGGAGGCAAGTACAAAAGCTTTTTCTTCAAAGTGGAAAGATGAGATGTACTTTAAAGAGATACTTCCAGAGAAAGAAGAAAAAGAGTTCAAGTCTAGGATGAATACAGCTTGGATATATGAGGCAGTTTCTTCTGCTGGTGGCTCAGCAAGAATAGAAACCTCCCTCCTGAGAATACGCTGCCATGGGGACCGAGTGCATTTGTTTTAATCTGATGTGAGAGATGAGGATCTTCAGCCAAAGCTGGGAGAGCAAAAAACTATTTTCTTGGACACATAAAATAAGGACAGAAAGTTGTATTCTAAAGAAGAAAGAGTTACCAGTCTATTTAGCACAGTCCTATCCTCCCAGAAAGCAAAAAGGAGATCTTTCTAAAAGAAACCAGCAATGAATCATAGAATCATACAATTGTTTAGTTTGGAAAAGACCTTTAAGATCATCAAGTCCAACAGTTAACCTAACACTGCCAAGTCCACCACTAATCCATGTCCCTAAGAGCCACATCTACACATCTTTTAAATACCTCCAGGGATGGTGACTCCACCACTTCCCTGGGCAGCCTGTTCCAATGCCTGACAACAACCCTTTCAGTGAAGAAATTTTTCCTAATATCCAATCTAAACCTCCCCTGGTGCAGCTTAAGGCCGTTTCCTCTCGTCCTATCACTAGCTCCTCAATAGAAGAGACGAGCACCCACCTCACCACAACCTCCTTTCAGGCAGTTATAGAGAGCGATAAGGTCTCCCCTCAGCCTCTTTTTCTCCAGGCTAAACAACCCCAGTTCCCTCAGCCGCTCCTCATCAGACTTGTGCTCTAGAAAGAAAACCGAGAAGATGAGTTTCAAAGTGTTGGAAGGAGGCTCTGTGCCTGCTTTGGAACAGGCATGGACTCCTTGCTCTTTCCAAGAGTAGCTAAAGATGAAATGAGAACTTTGGCAACACTGAACCACTTTTTTTTTTTTCCCCCCACCTTTTTTACATTCAAGTATTTTGACACCAGACTAAAAGGGACTGCTGGTTTTCAAAGGTTTGACTTAGACCTGCGTATGTTAAAGAAACAATAGATTGTAACCTACTATGGCATAATCCATGATAGTTTTAAATAAAGTAGGTACGGTACCACCACCACCTGCAGAAGTGCCAGCAAAATTCCCTCTCCTCCTTGGTGCATCACTAAAAGCAGTGTCATGACTAACTGCCCCTCGATAAGAATGCTGAACCTGAATGACTTTCCTTGAGCTCTCAGAGATTCAGACATCTAGCAGACATGTCTGATGTGAATCAAGTAAAACCAGCCCACCGGGATACACAGTTACACGTCTGACTGTAAACAATGTGAACTAATTATTCTTCACAAAGCGCTTTTTTCCCTTCAGTCCAGCAGATGATTTACACCTCTGGCTATTTTCAAAATGACTGCATGTGTTTAGTTTAACTCCTTAGCTGTGTTCCTTACCCATGAACATAGTTATAAAATGTTTGGGGTTTTAACTTCTTAGAGAAGAAAAAAGTACTATGCCTTCAAGCAGCATATAATTCAGACTAATAGCCAAATAGTTTTCAGAAAGAAGTAAATCAGAATTACAGGCTACACCAAAATAATACCAAGTAACCATTATACCTGCATTGATCTCGCAGAGATGAAGGAATAAGATGCATCTATCTATGAACACTAATATAATTTACTTCCAAGTACTGAATGAACCGGTCCACCTGGATCCTGCTACGCAATGCGGGAACTGAGACCCAGCACCCACTCTTTGCAGATGGGCCCAAACAGAAATGAGCGCTGGGATGGAGACAGGGATCAAGATTTTCACAGGAGTGCAGTTCACTCTTTCATTTCCCAACCATATCACGGGCAAGACCCAAAACACACATATCCTACCACAGGCAGGTTTCTGTAAATGCTCTGCAGCCACCCAAGATCTTTAGTTTAGATCTGTTTTACAGAAGACTCATCGAGTACCTCCTAAACACCAAGGACCAAGCAGTCAGAAGATCTGGACCAAGTCATCTGAGATCATGAGAAATTGATAAAGATATTTCTTGAGACTTCTTTAACAGATAAGCCACCTGACACGTGCAGATCCATGCAAAGTATCTGGCAACTTCTGATGAAGCCTTTCTGCAAAAACAAAACTAAAAGAATTTTCAAAACGACAGAAAGTCCATAAAAATAATATAACCACCTCCTCTCCTCTCACACAGCCCAACACTCTCACTCGTTCACCATTTTATATCTGTAGAATTAATTATTGCGGTAGGACCAAATGTGGCTCCAAGTGCTGCTGAATGCCAGAGCTAACTGGGAAATAAAAACCGGGAAATTACTGAGGAGTGAGATTTCCCATCCAAATGTTGATATTAAAAATTCCCAACCAGCCAGCAAGTCAATAATGGAGACGAAGATGAATGAGGAAACAAAGATTTTCTGTGGATTTTTTTCAACAATTCATTGTCAAGCTACATAGATATAGTGCCTTTTCAAATTTCAAATTAGAGGCTGAAGACTTAAGTTAGCCGTTAGGAAGTGGTCTTGATTCAAAACTAATGTGGAACGCAACTTTAACATTGTTTTCTCTCTTTAGCTTTACAAGCCAAGAAGCTGCCAAAGTGATTTTTCACCCATAGAGTTTTTGAGAAATATAAACATTTTACTTGTTTCCTTAAACACATTTGAGGGTTCCATCAAAAAATTAAAAACATTTCTTTCTTACTCTAATGATAAAGTTTTGCTTTCAAAAGGGAGTATCATCTGTTTTCCACAGGTTTGGTTTTGACAGTTACCTAAATCTGTAAGAAAACTGTCTTCATGTAATTTTACTAAATACATGTTCACTAAAAAACCAAAACACTTTTTGACAGAAAATGTTGGCTAAGTACTTGTGATCCTTATGGATTGTTTTGGGGTCTCTAAGCAAAAGCATCTTGTGGGTAATTATTCAAGAAAACACACCCACCCCCAATATTCCTGCTCAGCACTGCCCAGAGTTCTTGGCATTGCACACACACAACATATGATCTATAAAGGAAATATTCAACAAACAAAATCAAAACAGAAAATTTTAGGTAAAAAAAGACAAAATTATTTTAAGCTGTATGGAAATTTCGACAGGAACGTTTCAGTTTCCAATATTTTGACTTCTTATGAGCTTTTCTCTGGGGTAAAGGGTCTCTTCTCCTATCTTTTTCACAGCTAGATCCAATCTTCGCTGGCAACTTAAGCTTACCGCAGCAGTACTGTCTGCCTGCAAATATTTGATCATTCACAGATGAAAATATTCAGTGAAATATCAGCCTGCATACAAAGAGAAATCACCTAGGATTTCATCACAGCTGGAACTTGAAGTTTGTCATGTTCCAGAAAGACATGATCTCTATTTGAAGTATATTAAGAAGCAGCATATGATGTAAAAAACAAAATTAAACCCATAATAAATCCCAGACAGTGAATCCGAGTACACATATTAATAGCTAAACAAAATGTGATACAAGGAAAGAGACATATGCCTGAAGAAAGTCTCACTGAAATTAAGAAAAATCAAAGTTTCAAAACAATCTGTCTGAACGTGTCCTGTTCAGACCATGTAGCATTCCAGTCTTGCGACTGCTTTTCCTGCCAACATCAGTGTCAGAGCCATGCCTGCAATTAAGAATGAAGGAGAATCTAATACATGGATGCTGGGGTAAGAGAGAAGTGCTTTAATGGCATCCAAAAGAAGAGACGTAAAATGTTTGCTCTTGGGGTTTTCATGGAACAGCTACACAGGGCTGACCTACGAAAGGCTTTCAGCAGCCGTGTGTGCGTGGAGGACCCTGGGGCTCCCCGGGGCAGCCCGAGCCCCAGCACGACTGGGCTGCTGGGGCCACAACCTGCACCGCTGAGCCCTCAATGTTGCCTGAACTGGGCATCCCACTCACCCCTTGCTGCAAACCTCAGGCCAGCCGTGTTACAAACACTGAATGCTTTGCGTGGTGTGCTTACATGCAGTCATTATGGTTGCCTGCTCATTTATTGGACTCCAACAAGTTAATGAGCAATTACTTCCTAATTCAGTTATTGTTCATAAAGGATTTACAAATTTGGCGTTGGTATGTTATAGCTCGTTAAGCACATCATGAAGCTGAGTGCACACGCTAGGCAAGAAAAATCCCCCAAAAGGCAGTTGCCCCCCTCCACCAACCCCATAACTAACCCAAAAAGATTGTCACCATTTGGGTCTCTGAATTAACATAAGTCCTGAGATTCATCTGACAGAGAGAGGGTACTTTTGGGGAAACACAAGCCCAATGCTGGTACAGTCATAAGACAGTCAGGTTTCTCTTTGAAGGACCCAAGAGTCTAAAGGGCTAACTTCAAGCTGTAGTTATTTGTTTAAAGATATATGTGGCATGTAAACATATTTGTTTACATGATATGACTTGCATTAGAAGAGTCTCCAAATGTATATTGCAAAGACTTTCTATCTTTGGAGCATTTCAAACAGATTTTGAACAGTTTTTCTTAATCTGAAGTGTACACAAAACCAGAGTTGTTTGAGGCATTCAGGTCTCCCCTCTTTCCAACAGCTGAGTCCAGTCACATAATTTACAGCATCAGATGCAAAGTTTACCATTAAACCTACAGCAATAAACTACCTGATCACAAGTGAGAGCTGTGCTTTGTCTGACTAGCCCACTCGCTGACACTGGAGTCTGTGCAAGTCAGAATGGGATTTTTCTTTTTTTTAATTCCATTTTGTGTATTTGTTACAGTATGATGTTTTCAATTGTTTCCTCTTTTTCCGTCAGCTCTGGTGACCAGTTGCACTGCAATCCCAATACTTCATATTTTTCACTGCCCAACATTTCAAATGCAGCTTTTAAAATTGTGCATCACAGGAATGTGAAGAGATTGGCATTTAAAAAACAAACTAACAAAACCAAACATCTTTCAGCAGCAAATAAGGCAAAATAGCAAAAGAATACTTGCTCCCATATCAGTTTCGAGGGCAAGCGCAGCCAAAACTACAAGAGATTAAGGGCTGTGCTACGTACTAGATCTTCACCCTATGCAAGCTGCAAACAAATCTTCCTCTGCTATCTAAGCAGGCTGAGTTGTACCTGAGCTTCATCTTTCTTACTGAAGTACTGTGATTTTGTTTAAAGGTATTTCCACGAGCGAGCAGCCCCACCTGACTTCACTGGGAGCAGCCACAAATCTTCTGACCATAAATACTCCCAAAAGCTGCAGAATCTGCCCTGGAGTACTGTTTAGCATTGGTCTTCACAAAGAGCTGGTCACTTCTTTTTAATGCCAAATATTGTCAGGAGTTAATAGAAAGCATAGTATGAGCTCCCCAAGCAGTTTACTTACAGTACACATCCACTCTTATGGACTTTATGGCTGGCGAACCTAAGCCGTTCTCAGCTTTGCAGTAGTAGCGTCCTCCTTGGTGTCGCTGGATGTTGGATATCCTCAGGGTTTCATTGAAGACACTCGAGTCTTGAAATCTGTCAGAGGCACTTCCCGCTGTTTTGGTCCACCTGATCTGAGCAAGCACCAAAAAAGATTGTTACTTTAAGTCCGTAAAAGTGAGCAGAGTACAGACCTCTTCACTGAACCCAGAACCACGTGTGCGTCAGCCAGGATTTTATGTTGGAGGACTTGAGGAACTTCTCCACAGAAAACTGAGTATCTCATGCTTACAAACACTTCATCCAAGAGCCCCTGAACACTAAATCTTGCATTCATTACCCTCTCTTTGAAATAGTTGATTACTTTTGATGGAAACACCCCATAAAAAATAAATGCCACTACCAGAGATATGGAGAATAGCTCAAGCCACCATCAGTGTGACAGAGCTGAAACGGCTGCAGAAAAATTCCGCGTGAACAGCAACAAGCAGAGCTCACCAGAAAAGGTGGCTGCACTCCTGCGCTGAACATGGATAGTTTTCATTGAAATCGTATTCATGAAAGATGAGGGCACATTGGAAAGCACCTTCAAAACAACTGATGGATTATCTTTTAGCAGCAATAAAATCCAATTCTAAGGAGTCAAATGATCACTTGCTTGAAACTGCAAAAAACTACCAACATCTATTTCTTCAAATAAGTGGTTTGGTTTTTTTAATGTCATTTACGGCAATTACAGATTCCTTTCCTCTTGTAATTATTTTCCAAAGGCGAAGACTCTTCAAAGGGAACTTTTAAATTCCAAACCCATTAAAATGCCAGTAACAGCCCGCTACAATCAAGAGCTGCACAGAGATGGATACGCACATTGCTAACACCCATGCTTGATGACACGAGTCCTTGCCTGCATGACTCAGTGGACTAAGCTATCTCATAAAATGCACCAGACCTCCAGAAACTCCGCAGGTACCTCCTCCTCTTTCAGTTCACACTAATTCAACGACCAGGACAAGCAACATTCAGTTATAGACCAAATCTGCTTTTTTATATGGTAGGTTTTTCTTGCCTGTAGAGGACACAAGTGGGATACTTGCACAAAGAGGAGTTTACATCTCTTCTGAAGCTTCTCAAAGCTGTCTCTTCTCAACCCCATCCACTAATTGCATGCCAGGATAAAGACTAAAAATTGTGCAGTCATTGATTAAAATGAGATTGACACAAGACAAGATAATAAAGATTTGGCTATTAGTTCCCAGGCTAGAGTCTAAAAAGATTGTCCAAAGGTAGTCAGTGAAGCCATGATTTAAGGAAGAGCATTCAGACAACTGACCTTTCGGGATCTGCTAGGCAGGCTGTCTACAAGCAACCTTGAGCCAGCATTGGTTTGGACAAGGTGTTGCAGCCTTGTAGCTCAGGCAGTACACGCCGGTCACCAGGAGCAAGTGCCTGTCTCCGTGCCCAGGCAAGCCTGAGCTGGACATGCTGTGCTTCCAGCCCTCTCCCATGTGAAGGAAGGTCTCATGGCTGAGCTGGGTTGCCCTTGGTGAGCACCAAGGTGGCCCTAAGGGTCACCTTGGCTGGAGGGAGATCATTCCCCCAGGGTGCAGAGACACTTGAGTTCCACCATTCCCAGTCCTGACCTAGAACTGAGGTCCGGATCCCAGTAACCTGCACAAGAGCACAAGGTGGACAGGGTTCAGCCTTCCTCTCATCAGGAACTTCTCCTGGACAGGAAGGATCTTCTACAAAAGGCTCTGAACTGAAAAATTCATGACCAGCTGTAGCCCATGTAAACTCTCCTCCCCTTGAAGCAAGAGCAGGCATGGGCTTCAGAGTCTGAAATTACAGCAAACAATACTTCAAAAAAATTCTCATCTCTTTCTGGCTTATTAAATTCGTAAGCCCGACTGGCTTTGCCCTCTTGCCAGGTGACCTGCATAACTCTCACATGTTTCTGCTGCTCTGGGGTAAAGCAAATATGCCAAACTCCACATCTACGACATTCGGTCTGCATGTGAGAGAGACGGTATTAGTACTGCTATATTTACCAGTATCAATCTGTCTGTACTTCTATTCTAAACTCTTGGCTCCAGAGCTTTTTAAATCATCCATATAAATGTGCTGCAGGATAATTTTGGAACACACACTCAGCTTCCGCATGCTGCAGAATACAATTTCATCAAAGACTTGAGAAGTATTTTAAAGCAGTATTTAAGATGTTCACTGAATCTCTTGCATGTTTGTTATGGGTTTGTGTGGCGCAGTTTTCCTTGGTGGCAGGGGAGGGGGGCTGCAGAGGCGGCCCCTTTAAGAAGTTGCTGGAAGAATTCGCTGCCCCAAAATGTCGGACCCGCGCGCCAAAATGTCGGACCCG
>VYZV01042432.1:675075-698240 GCA_013401275.1 Pandion haliaetus
AAAAAAAAAAAACAACAAAACACAAACATTAGACTCTATATTCACATAGTTCAGATACTCCAGTATTTTGAAATAACTTGGCACAAAACAACTGCTCACCCAGATGCGTTTTAGCAGTGTTTACTATTCCTAATCTGCTCCTCTCTTTGAAACCTCCCAGTCCCTAGTGCAGAAGCACCACCGTGAGCTCTGCGCCTCTACTCAGATAGTGTGGATAACGTGGGAAGTAAATAAATGCTGTTCCACTGAGAAGTCAAAGCCATTCTTGCCTGTAACACAAAGTTTTAATTAAAAGTTACGTCCGCACATCACGGCGTACATAAATCAGACTGATAAATGTTAATCCATTATGCAGATACGCACTCTCTGGCTTCTAAGGATGCAATTTTCCGAAGTACTCACTGTTACTTCAATGCATGTTTGGGAATCCCACCCATGTATTGTCATTGCTCTGCCATACGATTATTGTCTTTATAAAATCTTCCTTTGCTTTTTTCTTTGCTTTTCTTTTTTTCTTGCAAAACAAGCAGAAGTAAAAAATGATGTATGAACAACTCAATTAAAAATTATTGAACTTTTAAAAATTAATAAGTTATGACCCATCTAGCCATATCATGACCTATGTACTTGTCTGATTTGTATATGCCCGTAAGTTCTCTAACCATCAATATCTTTGACAATATTTTATTGGCTTAAGCAGATGCCCTGAGACACACAGTCATATTTCACTCAGTGAGCTTTCCTGCAACTTGAGCAAGACTCGTAGACTTTACATTTTTAGACTAAAAATGCAGACTAAAAAAAACCTCTGAGGAGATTTTGCCTAACTTTTCTCAGCTTCAACAAACTTCTCGTGCCCAAAAAGAGAGCAGCAGAATAAGAAAAATATTTAATTCTGACATTATAAAAATGAAATACCTCTGTTTTAAACACTGTCATGTTCAAAGACAATACACATTAAAATATCTTTATTCTGAATATAAAACATTTCCTTTGGCTCACAATACCCACCACCAACCACCCCTCCAAAAAAAACCACAAACCAAAAACCCCAACCATTTTGCCATGGAATCTTTTCTTTCTTCCGTGGAAATAGTTGGTGGAAAATGAGGTTCTGACAATCTTTTTCTTATACCACAAGACTGAAATCTGCCTAATGCAGCAACTACAAGTAAATACGTCTTTTAAAATATACCCAGTGCCCACATTGGGGGTTGGTACTGCATCTCACTGCTACTGATTGCCGTCACTGCCCTCTGACATTGCTAAGAAAACAAGGATGAGGCGAACCTCCTGATCAGTGTTATAATCCCCAAATCCCTGCCTCAGATTAAAGCCCTCCTTTGTATGCAAACAGCAGTAAAAGAAGTCTTTGTACAACTTCACTGGGATGCGCTGGAACATTTCTTTGTGCCTAAAGACATCAGAGTCTTTGGAAAAAGCCATTTTAAACATACCCACCACCCCTCTTCCAAAAACAAAAAAGGAAAATAATCCCTTCAATTTACTTTTCCATGAGACTATTTTTGTTCTCAGGAAAGCAACGGCTGGGGCAGCAACTACTGAAGGCAAGAAGCACTCACCGCCTTCACAATAAACACTGAAGACATACTGCACAAAAGGCCCTTTTTGGGCCAGGAAAGAGAAAGCGACTTCTGCTCCTTTGGTTAGGGAAACTATCTGAAGCAGTTTTGAGCATATGCATCTCCCCGGACCTCTTCTTTCTCTAGAGCGGGGAGAGAACCGCCCTGAGTCCTCGGTGCCCTGGGAGGTACACCCAAGGTCATTTGAAATGGGTCATCCTGGGTTCTAGCCCCAGGCCTGTGGAGATTGCCGTATGCTGCTCTGTTAGACAGCAAACAAACAAAAAAACCCAAAAGAAACATTAAAAAATGCTTTATAAAAGACAAAAGAGAAAGAAACAAACAAAAAATCCAGGAGAGCGCAGTGGATCCAAGTTTTCATTGCCTGACACCAGCAGAGACCATTCATACCTATACGCAATAAGACAAGTGGAACATGCTTTGACCCAAAATAGCCTTTTTTTCCCAGTGAGCTTCCCCTTCCCTTCCTGCAAGCAAGTCACGGAGCCAAATGATTGCAAGGCAGATGCAAACCACCACCATGGAACTGGCAGGGATGGATTTTGTACCACGCGTACATGGGCACAGGTTCACAGCAGAGAGCAAGCTGTTCAACTCCAAGGTTTCTGCACAGAACTGCTCAAAGTCCTCAGTAGAAAGCCTGTCACCAGGCAAATCTAACAGCTTCTTGTCTGAATGGGTGCCCTCTCACTTGTGTCCAGGCACATGCTTCTGCAGGGCCTTTTGATGACTCAGTGGATAATCAAATTAAATGTACGCCTCCGAGCGTTTCTAAATATCCTTCCCCTGGTCACCTAAACCAAATCACAGCTATTCCTTTACTACTCCCACAAAACAGGAGGTACAGCACTGATCTAAACCACCACCGCTCTGCAGGACACCACCTCGCACCTACTTTTGCAAGGACACGTTTACTCTAGGAAATGTCCCATGTGTTCATCGGGTCATCCTCACCATACATGAAAGGAAAGCATTCACATGTCTAAATTAAAGGATTAGCTACATACAGCTAAATAAAATGGGACGGGGATGTTGCATTTTCATTTTTAGCAAACCAGAGGCAGCATGATGCAGCATGCCCAATGAGACAGAGGGTACAAACATCTGTCGTTACTGGAATAGATATTGCTACAGGCTATCAATATGCAACAGTGGTATGAACAATTCTCTTCCTATTTATTTCATATAATAACATCTGAAATATTTGGCTTGAAAGTGGCTTCAGGTAAAAGTACTGGTCATTGTTCAAAACTTCTTATGTGGAATATTAGAGTGGCAAAACAGCCAACTCAAAGCAAGCCCTGGGTGCTGGCCTCTTCTGTCAGGTGGCTGGTGATAGGACGAGAGGAAATGGCCTCAAGTTGCGGCAGGGGAGGTTTAGATTGGATATTAGGAAAAATTTCTTTACTGAAAGGGTTATCAGGCATTGGAACAGGCTGCCCAGGGAAGTGGTGGAGTCGCCATCCCTGGAGGTATTCAAAAAGCATGTAGACAGGGCACTTCATGACATGGTTTAGTGGGCATGGTTGATGGTTGGACTCGATGATCTTAAAGGTCTTTTCCGACCTAAACGATTCTACAATTACTGGAAAAATTTATGATCCTCTATCTTGGCCAGGGCTAGAAAGCCATTATCAGTGTGAAACCAAATGCAGAACTGGAGAGTCTTTTGTTTCCATATGCATTTCTCCAAGTTTGCAGGAGCCAAGATGCAACCACCACAGAAGACTGCGTTTCACTGCTCCGCCCCTGGACTGCTCAGACTTCACAGAAAAAGGAGAGAGAAAACTCAGCCCTGTCCCCAGGCCAGGCATGCAACTGATGTTGTTACATTTATGGGACAACTCGTGTGCTTATGTTTACACACATAGTAATGCTTCAGTAGGCTGGCATGCAAAAGCACAATTTTTCACTCATCTAACTAAAAAGCAGTCTACGACAGGAACTGTTAACATGCAGGACATGATCAGTTCTGATTCAGTGACAGAGATCACAGAGAAATTGCTATTTTCCAGCTTGATTGCTACAACACATAGGAAAAGACATCCTTTTATTCTCCAGCAGAGGAAAAATTGTGATTATTAATTACAGAGTAAATTGGCATTAAACCCCACAAAGTTACAAGCAATCAAGTGCTACAGAAGAACTTTAGTGCTTTGTTCACAGTTCACTTCAGCCCAAAACATCCCAGTCATAGCAATGCTGTGGCTGGAGTCTACGGATGAAGACTGTAGTCCTGTGACCCCAAAATGGTAAGTTGCAATAAATGAAAGGGTCAAGAAGAATAACTGAAGACCTCAACATCTGATAAAGTGAGAAAAACTATATCTGAGCTGACTATTCCTTCATCTCTGGACTTCCTGCACTTCTGCAAGACAGATTATTTATACCTAAACCCAAGAGTTACCCAAGCCCCACCAGTGTAACTTAGCATCCCAAATGCAGGAGTTTTGTATGAAGTGACACCCTGTGCACAAAAAATGACACATCTCGCGGGTACACTGAGCAAAACGCAGCTCCTCCCAACAGCACAGCAACTCCGACTCCTCATTGCGTCGGGAAACTTTTATAGCGATCTTGTGAAACATCAGCGGATCCCCCATCACATCAGGCCAAGCAACATGCGTGTCATATACAACAGGGTAACTGTCGATCACATACTGCCACTAAAGAAAACAGCAGGCTTGAATTCCATTTTTAAGTCTGAAGACAGAAAACAGGCTAATAGGTAGCAAGGGGATATATATACACTTCTTAAGCATTCCAGATTTGTTTTAATGCCTATTAGCCCTAATCGGAACCTCCCAGATGTGAAGGCACAGAATAGCCACCCAAAAAAGACCAAAGCTGGCAACAAATCAAAGTTCTACACTTGCCACAAATTTCCCCTCAGACCTGGCATTGATTTATGTACTATAAATGCTGCAAAGGCATCTGTGGAAGCTTTACCACACCACAATTCAGCACCCATGAGTTGATGGAGCAGGGTCCATCCCGGATGCGTCACCAGGCAGCAGACACGGGGATGGGATGGGGTAGTCCAGACCCACATGGTGGAGTAAGGTAAGGAAAGGGTGTGCTTTAGGTAAGGACATGCCCCAAACAGAATATACTGGTTTTTTTTTTTTTTGGTCTGCCAGGTTGCTTGTCCATTTGATTTCCAGAGAGGTTTTTGTCAATGAAAAACTGTATTTTTAAACACAGTTGCTACAATTTCAAGGCAGCAAAGGTGACTTCACTGATCCTAAACTTAAAAGGCTCGTGTCTCAGTTGTTCCACCCAGACTTGTACACATTGTCATCAAAACTCTTGAAAATTAGGCACCACACAGGTCTAAGACATCTGAACACCAAGAATTCAGAATTTGGCTTTGGAAGTGCAGAGGAAGGACTTCTTGCTCTCAATGGCTGAAAACCTAAAAGTTAACTGGATAAACATGAATAAATTTTAAGTGATCACTGAACAATATAAGAGGAAATTAATGAGTAGATCCTGAAGAAAAGAATATTGCAATCATAAGATAAATTGGTAAAACAATCTTCCTTTAGATCCTTCTTAGAGGGTCTTGCTTAGTTGAATCAGTCTGTGTTTCTTCATTAAAAGGTAGTGTCTGGGCAAACATCAATACGTAATTTCTCAAAACATCTTTGAGTAACCTGCTAAATGATTAATTACAGCAATTTATCCTAATTTGACTATAATGTTTTTCCTTATGACTTTAAGATGTTTCACTGCTTCAAAAAATTAGCACTTTTATACTGAATAATCAATATACATTTAATTATAAATATCTCATGGAAGGATGGAGTTTTTTTCATTCCGCATGGCAAGAAAATCTCTAGCATTAACTGGGAAGGACTGAGTTCAATGAATTTCACAGAGCCTTGTTTCTACTGAGGTCAGTATCATTTTAAAATTGTCAATAGCTACAGGACTTGCAAGGGCCTTGCGTGGTTATGCCTTCCCGATGGCAATTATTTACTGTCCACCAACTAAATTATTCAAGGAGTTTCATGAAATGATCCAAACATCTGTGAATGTTGTATTTTTATTATTCTCTCAGCTTTTTTTAATCAGCAGCATTAATTTGCTTCAAAATGAAATACAACTTTTCACCTTCAGAATAAAGAACATAACCTCAGGGCAGAATGAAGCAGACTTAGCACCATTTGAATTCCTAATTATTCATTTTTATGGTGACCTTCCAATGTTGGTATAACATGTTAAATCACCAGAGCCATAAATACACCCTCATAACTTAAATGCATGGAAATTCATTCACTATAGTTCTTAAATGGTTTAAAGGCAAATAAATACAAGACATTTTGTAACTTGTAGCTACTACCACTAGCACAGAACGATGCTTGGTGATGAGACCATCAGAGAACTCTGTGAAATTCACATGTAGACTCTTATTTCCCCTGTGGGCCAATCTAAATCATAGCACTTTTTTTTTCCCCAGTGACAGAGTAAGTTGCTGTTGTTGCCATACCGGTACAATAAATGATCTAAAATCCTTACAGTTTTCAAAAAGAAAGGCTGGTATAATCAAACTTACATGAGTTACAAGAGCAGTGCTACAGTAAGAGAGCTGACAATCTGGAGGCCAGTCACTGGACGAGCTGTAAAGAGGAGAAGTTGGTCC
Source organism: Pandion haliaetus (assembly GCA_013401275.1). Lineage (NCBI taxonomy): Eukaryota > Metazoa > Chordata > Aves > Accipitriformes > Pandionidae > Pandion > Pandion haliaetus. The sequence goes on from VYZV01042432.1 coordinate 681,325, forward strand.
ACGGAGGAGGTATTTCCAGTGATGCTCTGCAAAAGTACCTCCTAAGAAGGTACCATTCTGTGCACTTCCCAGAATCTACAATTGCTAAAAAGGACTGGGGATGGGGAGGTGGTACCACAGCTAAACCATGTGCTCTATGCCAGTCCCACAACTACTCTCAACCACCAGTGAACCAAAAAGTTGAGAGATTTTTCTAGTTGTATAAAGCAGAACATAATCGGATAGATTAGCCATTGTACATTGTCTCTACCTGAAGCTTCTACAATTGCCCTTGGAATAAAGTCTGAAGTGACGTTCCTGCTCTGAGGCTTATAACCCCAGGAAGATGTTGAAGAACTGGCAAGGGTATAGAGAAAAGCCACAGTGCTGATTAAAATAACAGAAACATGCTCAAGAGTGCAAGTGATAAGCTCAGCATATTTGCAGTATCAAATGAAAAATCAGGGAAAAGCAATCAACATCCTTAAAACATACATGAGGGACCGAAATTCGATAGCAGATCAATTTTCAACATAAGGCAAAGTTAAGGCAGTAATAAAATAGATTAGAAACCACTTTCTATTTGCTCAGCCTAAGATGTTTATGCAAAGCACCTTCTATCCAAGACGTTTGACTAAATAAAAGTCAGCAGTGTCAAAGGACTTTTTTGGGAGTGCTGGAGGTTTCAGCACAGGTCCAGGGATGTGACATCTCCTTGTCCTCACCACCCGAAACCAGCTCTAGAGCCCAAACCATCGCCTGGTACTGTACTTCCACCACTCAGCACTTCTGTGCAACTGCAACCAATGCACCATCCTCGCAGTGTCCAAAGATGTAAAAACCCAACCTTACCCTGAGTAACTCTCACTAGCCCCGTTTTGCAAGCAAAGTGCATTACGTGGCTGCTCTTCTTCCCTGCACAAACTTTCAGAGCCTGTTTTTACCCAAATTTGGTACGGGCACGTAGCCAGCCCGGGAGCGGTACCATCCCCACCTCCTGGCACCCAGAGGTGATGCCTTCATCCAGTTTGGGGATGGGTATGTGGGAGGGTGTCAGAGAAGGACGGAGGGGTGAGGAGCCTGGTGGTCAACCACAGCACAAGCAGCAGTGTGAAACCAGAAGCCATCAGCTCCCCCCTTCCCAGAACTACTTGTCTCCCTCAAGAGCAAAAAGGCATAAAAATGTGTTTCTGTCATTAAACTCAGAAGACTGGAGTCTAAACAGAGAGAGGAAAAAGTGGCTGCTAAACAGGATTTTTCTACTTTGAAGTCACTCTTCATAATGGAATCCTGTTTCAAAATGACAAAGCCATCTTGAAATCCAGGCAGTTTAAAATTGATGGTTTTTTCCTTTTATAACAATCATTTCAGGTATTGCTTCTGCTTCTCATTCTCTCCATCTCTACCCATTTCACCTCCCTGCAAGACCCCTGGGAGAAACAAGAGTATTCAAGAGAAACAGCTTCAGACTACACCCAAAACGCTGTCAGTCTTACAAGTAAACTGATAAAAACAGAAGAAAATGTTTCTCTTCTGTTTTTTCAGTAATACGAATCTCGACTACTTCCTGCAACAATCATTAGGGGAGATATTTTTGGGCAGACATGCAGCCTGTAAACCAACTGCCAAGCGTCACAAATAAATGTATCTGTAAATGAGAAAACAAAAGCAGCAGGCGCTGACGCCAGCACGGCTGCATGCGTGGCAAAAAATAGAATTGCAACAGAAAGCTATTTCTGTGCAGCTGCTGAATGCTGTGAGGCAGAGACCTACACACTCTTAGCACAGATGAGCCAAAAACAGAAAGAAAAATGCACTTGTTTTCCTTCTGTGTGAAAACTAAATAAAACCAACTTTGTTTCCAGAACATGCACGTACCTCCAGGGCTAGGTGCAAAGTTTTGTGGATCCTTAATTCTTTGCTCCTGCAGGAGCAGGCAAAGCATTGCCTTCCCTCCTCCTCCACCAAAGCTCAAGTCTGCAGAGGCAGAGGTGCCACCGCTCACACCATCCTCTGCGCTCTGACGGTAATCCAGGCACGTTTCTGGCCCACCTCTGCTTGAACAAATTAAATCCACTTAACTGAACATCATAGAACGCTGGGTTTAAACGGCTCTTTTTCCACTACATTGTCTTCTGCAAATAGCACCGAGGTTATTGATTTCCTGCAATGCAATATCAGTCTGTTTACTTAAACTAGTTCCCATTTTAAAAACTTCATAAAACGTAATCCAGAAAAATCGTGCTGTATTTCAAACACCACTGATAGCAGACTTGGTGCACGAAGAGACTCTGGGAAAAATCCCTTCTAAATATTGAAAGCTGATGACCACCGGGCTCTGCCTTTACATTCGCACTGGACCTTATCAGCATTTCCTACAGCACACCCTGCGTTGCATCCCTCTGAGACTGAAGATGCACACCTGCCTTATTTCCAGTCATCTTTCTGAATTAAACCCTAAATCTCTGTGATCCAGATTAACTGTGCTTTATCTTCCTTCCACAGGAACCAACCCTCATACATGCTGAATTACACCTTACAATCTCATTCAGCTAAAAACGAGAGTGAGATCCTGATGTTTGACTTATTTTAGCTGTGATGACAAAGAAAGGAGATGACATTTTATTTTGCTTGAAAGGTGGGAGAATTGGGAAGGGGGGTAGCAAGGAAAAAGGAAAAGAGAAGAACTCTTGACAAGAGAGAGTTGGCATCTCAGCTGAGAAGGCAGATTCGTATGAAATGCTATCAACAGAACTTAAGGCCAGAAAATATCAGCAGCTGGTGAGCACAAGTCACAGATACGGCACCAGGCCCACAATTTCTTGTAACATAAGAAATCAGAGGCATTGACTGAAATTAAACTGCAAGGTTCATTTTTTTTTTTGTTGTTAAAGAACATATTTTCTTTCAAAATACAACACATAATTGTGTTGTCTATCTAATAGTCACAAATTATTAACCAACACGATCTAAACTGATTCCAAAAGAGAGATTATTCATGCATGGAAATTAAACCTCTCCATACCTAGTTACCACAGTCATCATATACAACCTTTTGATCAGGCAGTCCAAAACATCAGACACCCAGAGGCTGCAAGATTAAGCACATCCTACCCATATGGTGCAGGACAGGAGACAGGACAAGGGACATCTGGGCTCAGTCAGGATGGAAGTTCTTAGATTTCTGCTTGAAAGTGCCAGTGACAGACACCCAAAACCCACCCCTGTTGCCATGGTTTTGCTTCTGTGTACACTTTTTTTCCCCTTTGTTTTAGAGGATGAAAAATTGGCAAAGTGTCCTTCAGACAGTGAAAAAGTCTAAAACAATATTAAGCAACACTTGAAAAGAACTGAGGCTCTTCTGCCCTGCCCTGTGTCCTGGTTTCAGCTGGGATAGAGTTAATTTTCTTCCTAGTAGCTGGTACAGTGCTATGTTTTGGGTTCAGCATGAGAAGAATGTTGATCACACATTGATGTTTTCAGTTGTTGCCAAGTAATGTTTAGACTAAGCCAAGGATTTTTCAGCTTCTCATGCCCAGCCAGCAAGAAGGCTGGAGGGGCACAAGGAGTTGGGAGGGGGCACAGCGAGGACAGCTGACCCCAACTGGCCAAAGGGGTATTCCATACCGTGAGATGTCATGTCCAGTATAGAAACTGGGAGGGGTTGGCCTGGGGTCGCAGCTCAGGAACTGACTGGGCATCACTCTGAGTGGTGAGCAATTGCATTGTGCATTGCTTGTTTTGTATATTCCAATCCTTTTATTATTGTCATTTTATTATTATTGTTATTATTATTATTATAAATTTCTTCCTTTCTGTTCTATTAAATTGTTCTTATCTCAACCCAGGAGTTTTATTTTTTTCCTAATGCTCTCCCTCATCCCATTGGGTGAGGGGGGAGATGAGCGAGTGGCTGCGTAGTGCTTAGTTGCTGGCTGGGATTAAACCACAACAACCTGGCACAGTTGAGAAGGGTTCTGGCAAGAACTTTGTCCAGGAAAAAGAAATGGAGCACCTGTTTGAATCCTACTGACTTTGAGATTTTAGCTTATGTCCAATTCAGAACCCAATGAGAAGAAAATTCATGAAAAATCCAGTAATCACAAATAGCATCATTCATGTCTTGTTGAGCTTTCCTGGCATACCTTTAAATGACTCCCACGAGTGCCAAGGAAAGGGAACTGGGAACAGTTCTTACATATCAAGAGAATTGCAAATAGACATTAAGAAAAAAAAAAAAAAAAAAAAGAACCTGGTTCAGCTTGCAACTAGAAATAAAAGGACAGGAATCAGTGAACATTTAAAACTGGAAAAGTTGATAGCACAGGGAAGAAGGGCTCCAGCCACTGATTCAGCATTGCCTGGTACACAGTAACGATCCATCTCCAAATGCACTTCTGCACCGGGGAGTTTACTGAGGCTCTGGACATCTCACTACATTTCTACTGTATGAGCCTTAACCAAATTTTGCAGTTGGAAAGGATGTGCAAGGCAAGCTGGTGCATCAGGGAAAAGTGTATTGCAGGGGCTGGCGCTGAGGCTTTAATGAGCCTTCATCCCGCAGCCTCAGTAGGGCAGCGCTGCCACTATGAGCCCATTCTTGGTATATTAAAGTTGCACTGTTGCATTAAAATAGAAAAAAACCTAGTTACCTTTAAGCTTTCCCTTCCTTCTATATTAAGAACCCACAATTATAAAGACAAAACAATTCCCTCCCCAAAAAAGCCCACACCCCAACGAACCACCAAAATCCAGCCTACAGAGGTCAGCAAATTGTTGCCAGAGACCAAGACAAACACAACTACAGCAGAGCTTCTTGCTTTAATCTTCATCTTCCTTTTACAAGGAGAATACAAAATAGAAGAGGCAGCTGAACTAAGCTTCAGCCCACCAGAAGTTAAATGGCCAGGTCTTCTCCAACTATACACAGCTGGCTGGCTCTTAAAGTTTTCAGACTGAAAGGGTTATTTATTTTTTATTGTGATTTTACTTTCTTTGGCTGTTGTGCGAATTTCCTTGATTTTAAAAGACATTTTTAGTTAATTATGTATTTACCTAGTTAGCATAATTGTCTTCAATTATGTAATTAGTGTTCATATGTGTAATCATTTGAACATGTAATTATATCTAATTACACCATTAAAACGTGCAAGTCATAAATATCTTTATCATTTTGATTGATAGACATACGGGGAGGAAAAAAAAATCTCACTTGTTATATTTTTATCCCCTGGATCATGAAATCTGCAAGAGTAAGAGGATTCAGCCTATAATATTGCTATAATTATTTATAAGGACCCATCAAGACTATACCAAGGTTATACCTTTCAGGCAGAAGTAGAACAAGTCAAACCACTCAAAACTAAGGAGTAGAGTCACTCATTGCAGCAAGATTTTTCTGTACAAAAACACTAATAAGAGTAATTTCAAAATACTTATTGTTTAGTGTCTAATTATGCAATTGCTGTTATGAAGAAGAATAACAGCCCACACAGAAAAAGATAATGCAGAAAAAATAAAAACATACACAAGTTGTTCCTGCTTGTTCTGATGGAACATGCTGTTGTACCCTAGAAAGGGATTTTACAGCTCCTTGTACATTTAGCTACCTTTAAGACAACCGATGTAGCCATACTTATCAGAACAGTAACATTTTTTAATTTTGTGTAGCTTTGTTTCAGCAGCTGTGTCGTGTGCCCTGTAGTACAGTACCAGAACAAATACCTGGCGTACACCAAATGAATTAGGACAGCGACAGTTGAGTCTTCTCTTTAATTGCTTTTGACTGGGAAGGCAAATATTTACATACAGATTAAATAGTTAAGCTTATTTAAAGTTCAACTTCTCTTCAGGTTCAGATTTCTTGCCGTTACTAACATGGAGAACAGTCTATCAAAAAAACCAAAGCAAAACAAAAAACAAACAAAAACCCCCACGTGTGCCTAAGCTGACTCCAAAAGGTGGAGGGAGAAGCCTAACACAACAACTAACATAACAAGAGCTCTTCAGCACCACTTGGGAATAAGCCTCAATTACAGAGCATCCTTCAGGAGAAGGCATATGGTTCCTCCAGCCTGATAAGCTCACTTGTGCTCTGCAGAACATCCAGGTACAAGTGCTCAGGTGGATGGCACCAAAAATAAACACGGTACTTCCCAAAACGGCCGCTCCCAGCTGCCAGAGGCTGACGGACAGCTCAGTCCACAATATAATTTTATCTACAAGAGCAGCAGGACAGGAAATAAAACCACACAGAAGGATCACAGAGGCGTCGTTTAACGGTCATACCAGAAACAACCCAATTTGTTCAAACTCTATCACCATCAGACAGCTCAGATGGACTATGTTTTGTGAGCATCACTTCTTTCCTTAAATCACAAAAGCAAGAATCTCAAGAGCCTGCCTTAGTAGTTGAGGGTATAGCTCCCGGTCCTCAGGTGCCATCAAGTTACCGCTGTGAAAGCACCGTCTTCAAGACCACATGCAGATATGTGGAAAACAAGACAGTAAGCTCACAGCAAGTAGAACCACAGTGTGTTAAAGAATGATCTTCCCTCTGCTCCCTGAATTTAGTGGGATATAAGAAAAAGGCTCTGAAGAACAATCAAGCCTCTAACGTTCAATGACAAAACTGCCAGCCATGGAAGTGCGCGCTTGTGTTCAATAAATCTCCCCTTGAAGGACATCAGAGACAAACTCTGGAGCCAAGCGTAGAAGGCACCAGCATCAAGTCTGCAGTCATACCACCCCTTCTCAGAGGCACTAACATACGTTTTGACTTTGGGATTTAACACCTATCAGTTTTGGAGAAGAACTCAAATGGGCAGCAAAACAAATGTGGTTTCCAGCCATGAACACTTCTTGCGGCTATGGGAAAATATACAAGGAGCTCGCTGCTCTGAGGTTTTACTCACAGATGTAGGTGAACATGTCTTTCACTATGTCCACAGCAATGGGAATGACTCCCTATTCTGCTCCACAAAAAGCATCTTCAAGTGTTTCTTTAGGAGGTACCTTTTCACAGACCAGCCAACAGAATGTACTACTTCTTCAGCCACAGCAGATCTGCATATGTTGCTAGTTTCCCTGGGTTACTAAATTATCTCTTTACTCATCAAATGCATTATTTTTCAGCGAGCAAGACCTCACGGCAACAGACCTCATTCCAGAACCACCCACCTCATTTTTGCTTATCAGACTAGTATGTTCAACAGTGATGGAAAATCAGCTACTTCTGCAGCATCCCAGAACCACTTCTCCATCCTTTCAGCCAATGTGCTACCTCTTAAGGGCCATCAAGAAAAAGGAAAACAAAAGCTGACAATATACAGACAGAAACCAAAGACTGCAGAGCACAGTTTGGGGCGAAGATTGAGGGGAAGGGGAGAAAACAGATGCAATTCATTCAGAGGGCAAGTGTCCATATTTCAGTAAACCGGAAAATTTTGCTGTTTTCCTTTCGATGATGAGAGATTCATGCTCTGTGTTCATTGGAAACTTTCTGTAGGGGATTTCTGGTAGCTTTTAAGCTTCCACAAGGGTCAGTATGAAACTGGTTTGGTAAAAATCACCAACCTGGATGTCATTTCCAACTCCGTGTGATTCTCTGATAGTCTCGTTTCAGTGATTGCTGATGCTTTAGCAGGCCTAGGCTCAACATCCTCAACTGAGAGAGCGTGACTGAAACACACACTTCACTTGCTCTGATGTTGCATTTATCTTGATTTAATCTGACCTCTTTCCCACACCACTCCCAAGCCCTTTTTAGAAACCTGAAAACATATTTCTTGTCAAGAGGCAGCAGCCACCTAGAACGAGGCAAATCAGCAAGATACAACTGGTCAAATTATTCAGAATAAAACAACCAAGGAGTTCAATTTCTTTATCGGCTTGCAAACCACGTGCCTTTTAACCCAGCTTCCTGCAGATGATAGGCTGAATGGCTTTGCATTTCTTTCAGTGGCATATTCCCAAATTATTCAGCAGGATAACGTGCTGTTTGCAGCATACGACTGAGTTACCAGACCAAAATGATGTCATTCAAGGCAGGATTACATTTTAATACAGAGGGAACAAGATTGTTGTCATCCTGAAGATGAAAGCGCTCAGCAGAGCCCAGCAAGGAAGGCACTGACCACAGCACCCAGCTCAGGGTCGCGGTGAAAGCCTGCGTGCCAGAGGGGTGGAGGGACCAGCAAGGATGCTGTACCTTCCTCATTGCTGCCCAAAAAGTTCTGCATTTGGTGACAGGGTGGAGAAGAGGCTATATAACTGCCACCCTACAAAGACAACTCCATCAAAACATTACATTAATTCCAACTTAACTGCAAGTTTTTAGCATTAGATTGCCACTAGGCAAGGACTTCAGGTCCAAAACAGATTTTGGGGGAAATGTCTTCTTCAGGGGTCTGTGTTTTCTCCCGGGTTGCTTTTCAGGAAGTCTAAATTCTTATAACCTTCACCATTAATGCCATATTCAACAGAAATAATGGCTGGGTCTCAGCACCTCTGGACCTCCCTCCTGCCTCACTTATTTCACCACCTCCGCCTGCTCTTACTTCAAGGCTCCCACAGTCATCCTCAGGAAAGCCTGTACTCCCACAGCTGAGGCTATATAAGATTTAGCATTGAGACAACATACAGAAGCATTGAGACAAAGCTATATTTATTGACAATATCAATAAATGAGGTTTAGAAGCATGCAAAGGCAACTTTTCAAACACCCGTGGTACATCAGGATATCACGAGCACGGCAAAATCCCTGTCCACGAGTGCTTGGAGTTGACGGGTAGCTGACGTGCACCACACAGTGCTTCACTCACCTCTCCTTTCAGCTCCAGCAAACGAGCTCCTTGCCAAGCAGCGAGGTATCTCCTTCAACAGACATATGTAACTGTGGCATGTTATAGAAATGCCTTCATTATTTAAAATGCATACCACCTTAATTAGTGTGATTAGTGTAGCCTCCTCTGATGTTTCAGAACAGAATCCTACCTTCACCTTATTAGCATGCGCAAAGAAAGAATTAACATTTTATGGCACTTCATCCATTAAAATATAAAAAGCATTTCAGAAAAACAAAACAAAAACCCCACGTGATGTTCTCTTTGATCAGCTGCAAGTGAAACATAAAAGGCTCCTTTGAGGTAAAGTGGATTCTACATTTTCTTTTTTAATTGATAGGAATTTTTATTAACTGCTGATGGGGCCAAAGAAAGCAATTGGGGGNTATTGCATTCTGCATATCCTTATTACAATAATTGTACTCTTGTTAAGAGAATTAATGATGATTTCATATGACACTCCTCAGTTCATGGGAAGACTTTACAAATGTTCAGTGAACACCTGACAAAATCCAGCCTGACTCATGACTAAATTAGCCTGCATTTTATGCTGGAAAAAAACCTTTATAAACGTTTGACTCAATAAAGCTCACACTTAGCTACAAAGTGCATGTGTTTCCATCATTCTTCAGCATTAAAAGAACTATGCGATTAAACTTTACATGCCATTTTTGCTGTTGAGGCTACGAACGGTTTATTTGCTGTTTTCTCCCTGAAGTATAGCACCTGAATTGACACCTCTGCAGGGCACTGCAGATACATTCAGTGCTCACTACAACCCTCCCCTGCTCTCTCTGACAAGAGAAATAAGTGTTAAACGTGAAAAAAGTCCGGGACAGAAATCACAGAATCCACAGTGAGGGACAGCATTGAAAGACAAGCAAGCAAGAGACTCCTGGAGTTGCACCAGGCTTCTCAGGACTGGGACGCTCATGCATCTGAGCACATTGCAAACTGAGCACACAACATGCTCTAAACCCAGGACAACATGCTGGGACCCACCAAAAACCTATTTAATTCTACAAGTTTGGTTTATTCCTACCGCTCATTTGAGACAGGAAAAAAATTCCCAATAAGCAAGCGAACGTTATAGTCTTACCCAATCTTTTTCGTTTCCTTCCCTGCTGTTGCTTCTAAATGCAAACTTAGAAGGCCGGGCAAAAGCTGCTGCTGACTTGGGCTACACTGGGCTGGACTGACCTTCCAGTCACTCTTAGAACCATGGTACTGCCCTGATAAGGACAAATGTGCTAGCCCTTTACCCATCTGTATATTGTCCCTATCGATCTTCCTCCCTAATTTGAAAACTGTGCTCCTTTCTGCTTCTCCGAACAGGCTCTGGATTTGTTTTGGGAACACAGACATCCCATCACACAGGGAAGTGCTGGCCAATGTCTCGGCAGGGACCTCATTCATCCCACCTGACTCGTACCATTAGGTTCAGCATGCTTGCTTTGGAAAACAAAACAAAACAAAACAAAAAACCCAACAAATTAAATGCAAGGCAAGACAAGGTTTTGCCCCCACTGTGATATCACTGCTTTCCCATCTAGCCTATTGCTCCTTTTAGTTGTTTTTTCAAGCCCCATCGTACCACTCAGCACTGGACGATAATTAAAAACAAACAATTTCTTCTACAATTTAAATCTGCAATACAGCCCCCATCACCCACACACTGTGGACAACAGCCGCAACACTACACGTGCAGAATGGGTCAGCCCTGTTAACCCCAGCCCAGACCGATGTCGGTTGCCCAGGTCAGCCCAGGCACCTTTGGGGACTCAAGCATCGAGCCTACACCGAGAACGTCCCCCACCAGCCAGCACCTCCATTTCTGCAGGACAGGCTGTGCGCTCACCGCCTTGCTGCTCCGACCAAGCTGGCATGCAGCGTGAGTCAGCTCAGCATCCCAGACGGTTCCCCGCAGCCAAGGGAGAACATCTGTGCCCCTCGAACCACCCCTTTCGTCCCCCGAATCCCCAACAGGCAGGGTGCATCTCCCCCCCCCGGGGGCCACACAAGCCCCGGAGGAGCAGCAGTCCTGGCTCTGCTCAGGGTGTGCAAGCAGCAAGCTCGGGAAGCAGAAGGTATCTCCTAGCAGCCTCTCAGCTGCAAGGGGAGTATCTACTTGTTGACAGAGTGGCCATCGGCACAGCACTCCACTCCTACAAGTGGAAAGAAAACACAGCAAAACAGAAGCCGGGAGAAAATTTGGGGTCTTCCAAAAGCAGATCTTCCCAGGCACTGTGTTCTGGGAGAGCCAAGCTATCTGCCACTCTCTTCACACACGAGCAATAAGTGCACGTCTTAGCCCCTTGATTTCAAGGGGATAAAATTACATAGTCCGACAGCGCTGCATAGGAGAAGGGTGGCAGAAGGATGTGAGGAGGTGGAATCCACCACGCTCCTGCAGAAAAAAGCCTCAGTGCTCATTAGGGCAAGTTGCATCCTCAAAATAATCAGAATCCCCAAGCTCGCTGGGAGTGGAGAACACACAACTCAGACGGCTGGACCACACATGTCAGCAGCAGCAGCTGCTGCCTGCCCTGACTCCTGGAGCTTGGTCGGGGCAGGGGGACAAATGTGGGGACCCCATCACTCGCCAGAGAGCACTGAGCCATGCTGGTGGGGACAGAGAGCACTCCCACAGCGGTCCCCATTGCCATCCTGCAGCCACAGTGAAGCAACTGGACGAGGACGACGGGAGCACTGCCCTCCCTCCACTCGGCACATTTTGCATCTCAGAACGTACCGCTTGTGACAGGATAGCGTAACCTGAGGTGTGACAGCACACAGAAGTGAAAGACATGGGGGAAAAAAACACCCAGAGGGGAAAAAAAACCCAAACAATAACGTAGGTGAGGTTATCCTGACTGAGGTCTTTATCATTCAGCCTGTAGTGGACAACCAGGAATACAAAATCCCAGGCAGTCCCAGCTCTTTCAGAAGATGCTGCTTCCGCTGACCTCTGTGGCCCAAATCTCACTGCTCACCTTGGGACAGCCACAGTCACTGCTGCCACCGGCTGGACCCCCCAGCACAGGCTGGGGCAGCCAAGGAAGGTTAGGATAAGCTACATCCCTCCACAGGCTGTGCAGGAGAGCCTCACTGCTGTAAATAAAATGTCACCTATCAGCCACAGAAAACAGCAAATAACTTATTTGGTCTTAGTGCATCCTTAAATGTCTTTTGTCGAGCTGACAGGCAGGTACAGCACAACACTTGGTTCCTGGGCTAACATTTGGAAAACGTACAGGTCCCACGGGTGACACGGCAGCCCCTCGCTCCGAGGGACACACAGAGCTGCCCTGGGGAGGCTGACGGGCCGTGGGCTCAGCTCAGCCAGCCACAAGCAGAGGAGGATTCGCCACCTTGCCCTCGTTCCTAAAGGGCAAGGGGCTTTGCAGGAGTTTGTTCAAAACTCCAAAGCAGCCTCTGGGCAAAATCCTGAAAGCAGCAATTTCTGAAAAAAGGGCTGCATTCGCCCACCCACCGTTAGCCTCACCTGAGCATGGATGTGGCATTTTAAAAACTTAATCAAGGAAAATTAGTTTCTATGGCAACTAATGGCGCATTTAATAGATCAAGTGATGAGTGCTGTGTATGAAAATGCTGCAGATTATGAATAGCGGTGATCTATCAAATGCTACCCAGTCACTCCACAGATAACAAGTAGACATGCAATGATGTACTGGGGTGCTCAGAGCTTTTTCTATAATTAGGAGTGAGGCTAAGCATTGGGGAACAACAGTGCACAAGTGTTTGTAATTCTCTTCCCTTGCAATAATTACTGTAGCCTTACACTATTCTCCCCAAAGGCCTCACTGATATTGATTAGACCTCAACAAATTTTAAACAAAGTTTCAAAACAGTTTCCAGTTTGAAATTGCCACCACCGCTCTGAATGCATGAGTTTCCTATCTCCACCTGCCCGTAACTAATCGTAGGGAGGATTTTGTGGGCACATGATGGGAAGCCAGGAAATCTGAAGAACACCTTTTCAAAGAGAGGCCCCTACAGAGCAGCGTCAGTTCAACATGACTTGGAGCAGATCACAAAGAGGCATATGCAAGTCATCAGCCTGTTACAGAACTACATCAATTGATTGAAAAGTTAAAAGCAATGCCTGGAAAGACAAAAAGGCATAATCGTGCACTTTGGTAAAGCACACAGGAGCACTGACATCAAAGAGGAAAAGAAAAGAAAACATTTATTCCTCCTCCCAGACTTCCACCTGCAGCAGACATCCACCAAGGGCAGCCTGAAATCACGCAGTGTGTCCTGAGCAAGCTAAGCAGACAGCAGAGTGGCCTGGCAGCACGGTGTGCACAGCCCCACCAGCTTTCTTCTAAAGCTGTGAGAGTACCCTCAGGAGAGAAACCCCATGAGCAGCACTTTCCCTTTGCCTTTTCCAAGCCGTGGAAGAAGGAGGAGAAAATACGGGTCCCACCTAGTCTGGTCTGATTCCCTGCTGCTACAATCCCCCCGCTGCAGTCCCTCATGCCCACGGGGAAGGAGCGTAAAATACCACCAAAGCACAACACGCGGGTGGCACAAGCAGAAGTGGCTTCCCCAGGGTAAGCTGAAAGCTCCCTCACGCAGAAAAGCGCACTTGCACCGGGGGTCTCAGCCCTGCCCTTTTTCCCAGGAAGACTTTTTGAATCTCCAAGCACTCAACTGCAGGCATTAATGTGCACACAAAGGCATACTTATGTGTAAATGTGTCCTAGATACAATACTTGGATATTCAGGAGCCACCTTGCAAAACAAAGGAGAGGGAGACATCTGCAACCTGCTGAGAGAGACTGTTTTTCCTCTCTCTTTACATCCCAGGGGAACTCTTAATGCGGTAGAAAGGAAAACCAGATAGACACTGTGGTGGTAACAGCAGTCCCGCAGGGCAGGAGGCTGCGATAGAGCATCGGCAAGGTCTCCTCTCCTTTGGGATGGTCCATGGGATGGTGAGGTTTGAGGAGAAAGGTGCTTTGGGTGGCAGAGCACATAGAGGAGCCTATGGAGACACCCTGAGAACCATCTCCTCCCGCAGCAATTTGCAGCAATGGTCTGAGGCTCACTCGTAGGCACCTCTCTAAACCACAGAGCCACTGTGCTCCTTTTAGGCCGACAGGAAGCCAACGACTGGACAAACACCAGACAAGAAGAGCTGATGCCCTCTAGAGCTAGACAGAGGGCTCACCTTGGCCCTCCTCTAGGCTCAGCTTCTTAAGCCAATCCATCCCGTAGTGCTAGCATCTTCTCCAGCCCATCGCTAGGTCTGGTACATGCCTGCCTGCCATCTGGCTGAGACCTTAAGAGAACCCAGAGGAGGAAAGTTCATGGGAGCTTTTTTCTACAACTAACCATTAGATACTTGGCTTTCAAACTGCCTCTGTATAGTTGTGGAGACCTACTGTGAGCTCAGAATCAGGAAAGCAGATGAATGCAGCTAATTAGCCCCCAAAACAAGAAAAAAAAAATTTGTTAAGTAGAGTGCATGATTTTAAAGAGACTTTAATTTTGTAGGTGTAATTAACTGTAGCTCCAAACCCCTAGCTATTAAGGTGTTCAATTACCAAACTCAGCTTGCAAATCAGGAGAACTCTCTGCTTTAGCATTTGCACCCACTCTTAAATGCTGCTCCCAAAACTGAAGGCTTGCAGAAGGTCCTTCCACAGTTTCACTTTAAGGACATTAAATAAAGCTTGTTACTCACACCCGCCTTACGTATTGAATGATCTTTTTACCTGAGCACTGCCGCCTGGCTCCCATACCTCACTGAGCAAGAACAGAAGCAGACACTCCGTTAATGAACCAGCACAATGTTTGTGAAGACTGAAGCCCAAAATTCGCCTCGTCTCCACACAGTGGGGACCGCACATGTGTTTACAGGTGGAACTTGGCAGCCTCTGTTTAGCTTTAACGCCATCACCTGCGATGCCCAAAGCAATACCAATTAGCAGAGACACAAGGCAAGAGAACGAGCAGCATGTGCAGAAAGCAGGTTGCTCTTGGCACCCCTGCCGAGGTGCACCCCTTTCCTGCTTGGCCCGGTGCTAACATTCTGGTCCTCCTCCATGAACCGCTGTCACACTAGTGTGGCATTTCTGCTCCACAATACATCCAGACGCCTTTCTTTCAAGCAAGACTTCCTCATGGTCCCTTATCCAGTTGCCACTGAAGTGTAAGGAGCAGCACAGGACAGCAGTTGGCCAAGATTTGAGTTTACTGCAGAAAACAGGGGGTTATACATATATACTAGTTGAGTTTACTGCAGAAAATAGGGGGTTGTACATATATACCAGACTCATATTTTTTTAAACAAGAATAAAGCAAGCTACAGCAATTCATTAATCCAAGTGACCTGGTAAAACCCTGCAAAGACCTTAAGCCAGCAATAACCCTGGTACTGCACACTATGTATTTCAGTGGCCAGCATCACCTACCTGGCAGTCATTACTGCAGCAAGACTTGGTTACTGCCGCGGTGGGAGAAGTGCACACGGTGCAGCCTCTGAGAACCAAAACCACAATCCCACCAAGAGCTCCAGAGACTGAAGAACTTTTGGAAGGTAAGGTGCAAATCACGCCAGCATCTGCACAGGCCACTTCTTGGAAGGAAGGGCGCAGGATGGATGGTCTCATCAACTGACTCACAGCACATTTGCACCACGTCATTTTCTCCTTAGTTCATGCGTGTTTTCTGCCCACTCCTGATTTGGGGTGGGGAATAGAGTGAACACCGATGGGGGGTTTTATAAATGCCTAGTGCAGGGTTGCTTACTTCTTACAGTGTTTAGAACAAAAAGAGTTTCTATGTATGCCAGTAATAATTGAAAAGGTTTGAGAAACACATGCAAGTTGAATAGCATTCTTAGAATAGATACATAATTACGTATTTTATAAACTCACTTCCCAGGGTCTGATAAAATACTGTTTTGAAAATAATTTCCATACAATTTGCAAACCAAATATGATAACCTTCCGTGCAAAAATCAGTAAAAAATTGAAGTACTGAAAAGACTGGCAATTACCACAAAATATGGATGGAAGTCTCTTGCAGAAAAAAGAAAATAAAAAAATATATTTTCAACACCTCCATTTGCAAGGAGAAAAGGAAGCACCCTACCAGATACTTGCCTTCAAACCCATCTCATATTAAAGGCTGTCTGTGCATGAGAATCCAACAACATATTAACAAGTTTCATATACAAATTCTGCACATATAAAAAAGGAAGGCTTAAAAATAAATGCCGTATCACCCCTGCCACCCAGCCGCTGCCTCTTATTCACAACAGAAACACACTGCAGACCTCCCACTAAAGAACCAGGCCCATAAAGCAGAATGCATCCAACATCCAACAAGCAAAATGAATAAAAGTCTTACACTATCTGTATTTAAAATACCTAAGAGTAATTACTGGCAGGTAAGAGTATTGCTCTGACAGCTGGAAACAGCGAGCACCAGCTTGCTGATTTTACGTCCACCCTGATCTCCTGCCTGACCCTGATCGCTGCTTTTCCCCAGCAGCCCCACTGACAAAATCAACATGAACGTTAGTGTGATTCACAGCAGTCTTTGTTAAGAGAAGCCAAATTTCACAGGCAACGAGTCCAAGGGGCTGCAACTCCCACAGAGTTGTGTGCTGAAGTTTAAATATGGCAATGCAAAAAAGCTATGGTGTCTTAGGCTTTTTTTTTTTTTTCTTTTTTTAATTTCTGGAGCACTAAAATTGGATGGAAATTTAATAGGAAGTTCATAAAAAGGCTAATGTTCAAACGTGGCCCTGCCAAGCCTCCGTATTTCGATGCAGAATCACCCATCTGAGACTCCCCAAACTATCCCCCTGCTCTCAGGCAATTAATCTGCAAAAAATATTGCGAGTCTCAGAGAGCTGTAACATGAGAGCAAGCACAAGACAGCGGACCGAGGTGCTGGCTGACAAAGAAAAATCTATAAACAGGTAAAATGAAGAGAAATCAATTTTCCATCCTGAATCCCAGATGAGAAAATAGAGATTTTTATGAAAAAAAGCAGCCATGTGGTTGCTTTCTTGATAAGACGTTTTGGTTGAACAGATTTTTTTTTTTTTTTTTT
>VYZV01042432.1:698265-756305 GCA_013401275.1 Pandion haliaetus
TTTGATTCAGTGGCATCATAAGCTTTGTTACTGCTCGAGACTGCACCTTTCATAGCTGGTCCAAAGCATTTCCTGACGGATAACGGCCCCGCTTGCTTTGAAACTGCCTCGAGCCTCCAGGCAGGCACTTTTGAGAGGGATCTTTGATTTCAGCTACACCAGACCTCGCAGGCTGCCGGTCAGCTTTGCTGGAGCAGATGGAGGAGATGGTTGGAGAAAGAAACATTCTAAAAAGCAGCTCACTGGAAGGGTCAGTTGACCTTATTCCTGCTCTTTTCTGCCTGCACACGAACGCGCTAGTTACTTCCCCCCAAACACACAGCATGCCAAAACCTGCTGCCTCCAGAGCCAGCTGCCTTGGATCTTGAAAAGTTGTTAAATAAGCCCAGGTAAGACAAGTTTGGGAAGGCACGAGGAATCCAACATTCCTAACAGGCACTGAGAGACATGGACTTGTTTCAGAGAGGCGGCTGGAGAAGGCAGCCAGCCGGGGGCAGATCCCATCTCCCCCCCATTGAACTGTACCTTATGTCATAACAAATCCCCTAAAAAGCAGGGTGTCCTCAAGGCGGCAGGTGCTCCTTTCCTGCTTCAGCCAGTGCTACATTAAAACATTATCATCAGCTTTCGTGAACGAGGGCTGTATGAATCCAGGGTCTCTCACTTGGCTCTTCCAACGAGGAGCCACCACCATCTTCCCTGCATCTCCCCGACAACGTTCAACGAATCGTGAGCACCGTCAGAACGAAGAGGACAATCAGCAATGGGAGAGAATACAACAGCAAGGCAAGAAATACTTTCCATACCTTGTGGGGCACTGAATATTTATTACACTTCATAATAACAGAACTGATGTTAAAACATCACTGATCTTATTTGGGGTGTTATCAAAACATCCAGACACTTAGCCCAGTCTTTTTTTTATTATTTATTTATTTCTCCTTCACTTGGCAGAGGCTAGACAGACATCACTTAGTTTGAAAGAAAAAAGGCTTGTTTTAGAACATGGCTTTAATGTGTGACTGCAGCTGAGAGAGTGCAACTGTGTGTAGTTAAAATAAAGTTTTCTATGACTCAGCCTGACCTACGCCTTCCCTGGAACCAGCACAGGCTAAACTTCAACTTCTTTATTTTTAAATCTTCTCATTAAATTGGAAACAGCTACAGGATAAACGGCACACAATCAGCACCTCTCTCCTTCCTGGAGGAACATCACTCACCTGCAGACTTGAGGTCCCCAGTGAATCCCTCTTCCCCAGTTCCCACCCTGGCTAACTGCACTTCACAGCTCCTGCCTGGCCTATGCCATTGCAAGAGGGAGGTGTTTAATTCACCACCTCGCAAAGAAAATCCTTGCAAGCTATTCTAGTGTTCAAAATCTCATACAAATATGCGCACTGTGAAACGTGGTAATCTCAGCTAATTACAGACGCACCCTCAGCTCTCGGTACTCAGCTCATTTACCCACAGAGCAAGATGAGGGGGGACACAGCAGAAGGCAAAGTGGCAATGGCAGAAGAGGGAACAGAGAGGAGGCTTCGCTCAAAGAGCAAAGGAAAAGATGGAAATAGAAAAGCAGAGAGGGGGAGGGCATAAAGCATTACACTCACACAGGTCCTAAAATAACCTGTTAACGGAATACCCTGGGCAAAAGGGGGGTTGGTGACAAGGGGACACAGCTGTAGCACAGGCTGACAAGACTCTTTGGCTTTGAATGTGATGCTTATAAAACAGAGCTAGGCCTGCAAATGGGTAGTTTCTTGCTGTTTGACTTTTATTTTCTGCAGGGCTGCAACGCTGTAGTTCCAATGACATCCGAGAGCCAGGCACACAGCAAGATTCCCCCAAGCTTTCACGTGCCCCCACTCCAGATGTTCACTCTGGTGCATACTGTCTCCTTTCGGTTGTCCCTGTCCTCACACTTATTTTGCCTTTCCTTCTACCAGCCTCCGTGGATCTCAAACACTCACGTCAGGATGCCACGTTAAAGTACAACATAGACTTGCTGATTTTGGTATCAAGTTCCTAGCCAGTCATTCAAAAGAAGTCATAAACTTTTCTGTCATTGGCGTTTCTTCTGCAACACCTCCATATCAAGCCAACAGCCTGCACAAATCCCCACCCCACCCCAGATCCCGTTGCGCTGATCCCTACCACCCTGCACCAGTCTAGTCCTTAGCAGAAGATGAAGCCAACCTACCCGGGCTCGGAGACAGACAGAGCGGAGGAAAGGTGCGGTGACCAGTGGCAGGCTGCCACCGGACACAGCGGGGGCTCACCTGTGGCCGAGGATGGCCGGTGACCAGGCAGGTCAGCTCCAGTGTCTCGCCCTCGCGGATGGTGTAGACCCGCTCCGAGTAGCGCTCCTCCTCGATGTTGCACGCCAGGCCCGAGTGCACGATCCGCACAGTGGGGGGGGCTGCAAGACCCAGAGAGAGAAACCAGGTGAGCATCATCGCCTGCACCCCCGGGGTTTGCTCAGACCCATTTCCACTGCAGCAGCCTGGGATCCCGGCATACCCCCAGCTGGGAGGACCGAGGCTGGAGCCAAGTATTTTCACTGCGGAGAATACCGTTGCTTACTCAGCACGTGTGTATTTGGCACCAAAAGGGATTGCCACGGTATTTATTACTACCTAGCAATCCCCTGAACAAAACCTTTGCAATCTCATTTGCATTCCAGTTATTTTTGTTCCCACTTCCAAATGAACTCTGCATTATTGTTCTTTTTTTATTATATATCTTTCTAAATGCGTTATCACACTCATTATGCAAATGAGAAGCCTTAATTAAACCATTAAAATTAAGCAGGAGAAACAGTGGGACTGATGCTGCTTCCTTTCAAAGTCAATACCAAAATCCTCTTGCTGCTAAAGGGATCAGGATTTCGACCAGAGGTTAAGTTCAGGCAGAACCCTTACTTTAATTTTCTTGTATATGCAACCTGAACTACTGGAAGTTACGCTGTTTTACACGTTGTACATGTAGGAAAACTGCAATGTTGTTGCTAATACTGCACGTACAAATTACAGCTCTGTTTTGGCAAGTCTCCAAAGCATGTTCCTGGCTCTACATTTTTCTTTATTTCTGAACTGCGAAATCCACAACTATTAAAATTTTCAGAGAGTAGATCGATCGGAGAAGAAAGCTGACTTACAGCTCTAATGCTAAGTAAAGTAACATAAACTAAACAGCAGAAGAGATAAAATTTACGTCTGGGGAGTTTTAAAGACCCAGTATTTCACCCTCCATGCTCATCTGTGTGCTGCTCCTGTTCAGTAAAAGTCCTAACTGAAGTCTTAAATCACAACCAGCAAGCAGAACAATTAGAGCCGAGCCCAACAGGACTCGAAGCTGTCGAGCTCACGGCCCCGTTTCCCACGGACAAGAGCCCCGTGCTACTGCGATAACATCCCTTCGTTCTCCCCAGGTCCCTTGCAACAGCTGTTCCCCCCTGCCCAAGACTGCAGCTCCATTTTCAGGGTTCTGGGCTGTACATCGCCTCCCTCTCACACCAGTCTACTGGTTCTTTGAACAACTTGCAATTGCTCAGCTAACACCCACCTCAAGCGCACGTGGGATTCCTGGGGTGCATCGCTCTGGTACCCCTGCAGACCCCCAGTGTCTGTGCCATTACCGGTCTGACTCCCACACAGCTCCCAGTTGACGCAGGCTGTTGTGGTATCAACTGCCGCACAATGCCTAGAATTGACACAAGCCTGCTGGTAATTCAAATTGCTGACCCTCGCTCTCCAGAGGCTGAAGAAAATGAGACTCAAGCAAAGGACCCTGAACAGGACAGTGTCAGGCCAACTAAATAAACGGGAAGAGAATGATTATTTCAGGCCGTAATGACTAAGCCAGCTACTCCCAGCTACCTTGCATTGCCCCCGTGCATCTCAGTCTATTACATTTTTTCATTTTTCAATGTGCTTGGCCTAAGTTAACCTCTTCAGCAAGTGTTGAAGAAATATGTCCTTGGCAGAGCCTCTCTGCAGAGCACCAGCTCAGGCAGAAGAGCTCGTGCAGGGAATGGATGTTTCCCGCATTACTGGCGTGCTCACAAAGTCTAACGGTACAAGGCGACACAGGTCTGGAAGACCACCAGATCAACCGACACAACAGCTTGGTGGGGCCACTCAAGAATAACCAAGCAGGCACAAGAGCAAAAAGTCATCCACCCAAGCCCATCCATGCTCACAACCCCCCATCAGGCAGGGGTGGCCCAGCAGTTCCACCTGTGGCAACTGCAGTGAGTTCAAGCAAAGCCTCCAGCATCTCTGCTCCCCGAGCAACCACGCACCGAGTTTCAAAGACCCATCAGCTCGCCCACCTCCACTCATCTGCAGGCAGTCCCTATTTAGCAAAGATGAACACAGGCTAAAGACCAATGCATCCCTGCTCTTGGCAGTTTTGTGAGGCCAGCAAAAATTGCTCCCTATCATCAGTTATTCCCAAGTACAACACAACGACTGAATAAATACACAATGCTTAGCCTATGGTCACATTTAGTCAGACAAGTATATCCACCTGCCTCCATACACAGGAGCTACCTCAGCTTTGCTTTCCTACTGCTCAGGAGAACTGTTTTGCAGCCCCAGCACCCTCCCTGTACAATTACACAGCTGGCACTTTGCAAGGCTAAAGATGCTATTTACTGCTTAGAAGAAAAAAAAATAGAACCTATCCATTCCTTTGTACCATAAATCCAGGCTGCTCTTCCCATGGAGCTCACTGTCTCTCCTGCAAGGACAAAGATATCCTTGTTTAGGAGTCAGCCCCATGTGTCACACTCTGACCTTAAAAGAATCTGTTAATTCTTAATTATTATTATTTTTTCTAAGTAGAACAGCAGCACTACTGCTCCACTGAGCTTCCCCCTGTGCTAGGAAGAGCTGCTCCCCCTCCACACACCTCAAGAGTTCAATGTCCTGGGACGTAGAGCATCCTCCTTGTTCTGCCATGCACAGCCAACGTGCAACAGGGCTCTGGGCCACCATCGGGGCTTTTATGATGTCTACGATACAAATAATAAAATACTGACATGCTAAAGCAGAGCCACGGAGCAGAAAGGTAAAACAAGGTTCAGCATAGATCATGAGACTTCTGATAAAATTAGAAGAGTCAGCAACATTATGCCAACATCCTGCTGCCTTTTAAATCCATATTACATTAATATTGCATTTTTCATTCATATTATATCCATATAACTTCAAATAACATTTGAAGTGTCCTTCATTTTAGTGTCTGCGCCACTGCTCCATATCCATTAGATTTGGGAAGGCAATACAGAAAAGAATAAATACCCCCCTGTGCGTTATTATGGAAAAAGAATACACTGCTTTAAGAGGCGATCAAACGAATAAAGGAAAACAAAAAATATTCTAACTTCTTTGACTTTTTAAGTCTTATGGTTCAGAAGACATTGCATAATTATGAAATGTCACCTCCCTCTCTACTGCACGAATATTCATTACAGATACTTCCGAAATATGCCTCCAAGTATTTAATAGCAAACGAGACATTAAAGTAATATATACTTAGCATTTATTTTGTTTGTGGCACTTTAGAAGAATTTGTCTTGTGATTATAGGCAGTAAATATTGCATGAAAGAATCCATCACACTGCTGTTCCCAGCAACATGCGCACACAATGCAAGGAAAGCTAAGTGTTAGACCAGAAGGAAAAGCCTTAACAACAAAGCCAACAACAACCCTGCCTAACTTCTGCTGCAAAGAAGTTGTGCGGAACCATGAGATTTCTTCTTTCAGATGAAAAATGGTGCCAGCCTGACCTTTCGCTGTATCTCATTATATATTGACGTTACATAAGTCCCCTTTATTGGCTGCTCTTTTCCAGCAATTTCAATTTCTTTCCCTTCTCCGTCTCTTGCACACACATACACGCCTACACAAGTGATTTGGTTTCAACTTGCAACAGGTTCCCCAGACAGCACAGACCCGGGNTCTGTGAAGGCAAGATTAGAAATGTCCAAAGCTGACTATGTATGCAGGTATCTAGACACACTCAAAAAAAGGCAAAGGACGAACCTGACGCTGTGATGAATGCTAGCTACCTTTGAAGGGAAACATGCAGAATCAAATTTATTTTCTAAGGCAGTGCAGAGTAAGTAGAAAAGAGGGGTTTTTTTTTCAAACTAAGCTGGTTTGAAAAAGCAAATAAACAAGTGAAAGTTGGTATAATACTCAGAACGGAGATCCTTCATGACTTAACAGCATGTTTGTGTAGCTGTGGTGCGAATAAGAGACCTCGGACAACGGGAGTGCTCCAGTCTGCCTTTCTGTTTAACGTGCTGGTAACTGTCTTGACCTTAATCACAACATTTATAATAATTGGTATTTTTCTAAAAAAATAGCTGCTGTAATCTTATTAATAAATGACCATTTCAGCTCTTATCAAAAAAAAAGGTCTAAGTCTATGTGACTGTGATTGCACTGTTTCCTGACAGAAGACGCACAAAATCTAAAAAGTATTTATTCATGGTTTCTAAATTAATCTCAGAAGTTTCTAGGGCATGAGCTGTTTGCTTAGATCTGAATTTGTGACACTGTCCGACTAAAAACAGATTGAAGGGTAAATTAATTTTTTTATTAGTGTTGAACCTCCACAAAAAGCATCCTCAGCTTCTCAGTCTTCCACTGACAATGAGAAGGTGAAGCCTTTCTCCTCCTCCTCCTTTTCCACATGTCCCCAGCCACCTCCACCTTTTGGTATGTATTGATTCATCCTGGATCTACACACCTGGACTTACACGCATCAGACCAAGAACAAAAAAGAAATTGCACAAAACCTTTGCAAGAGTTTGCTCTCGTGCCTCACCAGCACGAAAGGGGGTCCCTGCCAGCTTCAGCCAGCCTCCAGCAGCTCACCGCAATTAGCAGGAGAGCAGAGCCTGCTCAGGAGATGCAACAGTGACCGCTTCGTTATTCCAAATCACTTTAAATAAGAAAGAAGGTCTTAACAGACACAAGCATCTCAGCCTATATTCATGTCTGAAGAGTTATCATGGCCTTTTACCCCATCGCTCCCTGAACTGGAGCATACCTACCATTCCAGAAACAGATACCAACAGACAGAGACCATATGCCATAGATCATGAGTTTTTAATACTTGCTCAGCAGGAGGAACAATAAGCAGCAGTGTAATGAGTTGTAAGGAAGGAAAAAAATAAAATAAATCTATCTGTTCCTAGAAACAGCGTTATGGTTCCCCTAACTCAATAGATACTCCGCTGCTAAGCTTTGTAGTGTCAAAATTAGGTCAGCCTGTGAGAGCAGTCTTGGGAAGCGGCAATGTGATTTAATTAGCTCAGAGCCTTCTTATGCTAGTGCTATCAATCAAGGCGGCTTCCTGAGCTCCGGAAACACAGTTTAAGTCACAGAGATATGGGAAAATATCAAGCAATGCGGCAAAAATCAGTCCAACCAAAGAGGAAAAAAGTTGACTTCATCTTTCTCTTCCTAGTGTGGCAGGTAAGGTCAGCTCAGAAAAAGAGAGTGCACGACAGATGCTACCATGTGCATAAGGTGAAAGTAGGTAGGAAATATTTAGTACTGATATATAGGAACCATTTAAACTATGGACCTCTCCCTGCTATCACTTACCTACTAAGGCTACTGAACGTAACATATAGCCATAATGCTATTTAAAAGACAAATTAAAAGAAATAAATACTAAAGAGAAGATATTTAAGAGTTTCAACCAAAGGTAGTAATTTCAGACATTTCCACAGGAAGACCTGTGCTTGCTCAGTAGCGCTTTGCACAATACGGATTGAACCAGGAACGTCACGACTGATTTCAAACAGCCCTTACTAGGGCAAACCCCTTGCACAGGTCAACATCACACAGCCTCTAGCCAAAGGCTTCCTGTGTCAGGTACCTGGCATTTCCCTCAGCTGGGACCCAAAACGAAGAATGTAATCAATACCCTGAATATTTATTTAATGAAAACTAGTTGTATAACATTTCCCATTCCCCACTTCCCCCAAAGAATAGTACACCTTCAAAAAAAATAAAAATAAGCTGGTCCAATAATAAATTTATTAGTGGACTGAGTATCACCGAACTTGTTGGAAAAGGTTGTCACAAATCCCACATTACCTGCAGCAAAATACTCTAAAACTCTGCATTGATGAGAATTATTGCCATAGGGCAGTGCATTCATCATGGCAACACCACTGAGACTCCTGGTCACTTTATTTGCAATTAGTAGAATTAAGAGCTGATATGAGTATGTGAAAACTTAATTCTGAGTGTTACAAACACATCTGCAATTACTTCAAAATCTTCTTCTAAAAAAACAAACAAACAAACAAAAAAAACCAACATTATTTCCTCCTCATTATGCTGCAGAACTGCATGAAATTCACTGGGGCCTTCACTCTTGCTAATTGGTTTTACATGGAAAGGCTCCTGATGCAGAGCAGCAGAGTAAAACTACAGAACTGATAAGCAAACGATGCCCACATGCAGCCAGGGCTGATGCCCTGCAGCGGAGCAGCTGAGCATGCAGACATGTCCCCCGCTCCAGTCCCAGCACTGCTCCCCACGACGGATGGTGGGGAAAGCCCAGGGAAGGCAACCAGAAAAGAAGCATTCTATTCATGACAAATACATTCCACGTTTTCCAGCAGAATCATTATGGGTCTCCTATTTCACATACATATCTCATTTTTAATTACATTTTGAGTAGTCCTACAAGTTCCACAAATCATGAAGACCTAACCATTGCTACAATTAAAGGAAATAATTACAGAACCTGAGTTCTGATATTGTTCAGAGTTTAATTCTCTCACCATTGTTTTCCAACAAGGTCTCAACCAAATCTCTGTGTAAGTGGAACTTTTCACCAGCAAATAACTATGGCCAGAGATAATTACATTTGGGAGGAACTGTAACACTGAAGCTCTCCATGTCTGGCAGCAGCCACAAAGCAGATGGCTTCCACTCTTAACTGGTGCTGTCTCAGCCTTCAGATAATTATGGGAGCACAAATACAGAGCATCCTCTGCAAAGAGCTCATTTAATGTGCGTTTTCTATGAAACTCAGAGAAGAAAATAGTTACTAAAAACATGGGAACTCGGTTTCTAGTTAGCTCTAACCATTCAACAACTCACTACTTACTCTTCCTCAGCATTTAAGTGTCCTTAAACATTTATCTTTCTTTGTTTAGCAGCACGTAGCAAAGTCGGTAAGCAAAGCCACACTCTTCAGAAATGAATTGAAAAGACCCAAATGAGCCACAGACTACTCAAAGCAACCCTGTTGACATTTCAGCCTCTTCTCTGCTCAGTCTGCCAGGACAGCCACCACGTCTACCCTGGTAGGAGAGCCCAGCTCTGAAAGACTTTACGATCCCAACCACCATACATATTTCTGTATGAGTGGGTGTTAAGACAGGCTCCCTTTTCTACACATGGAATTAATTGATGTCAGTGCATTTTTATTTTTTTAAGGATTTTTGTGGATTGTCCTGGAATATCAGAGATAACATCACATGTCAAAGAAACCCCTTTTCCTAATGCACGCACATTTCTCGTACTAACTCTGCCTCTTTCTACCTCAGCTGAGCCATCAGAGACACCTCACTGCAATACCATGTCTGCTGCCATTTCCGCAGCAGCAAAGGGCTACCAATGCAACTGCTTTTGCTGGGTCATAGTCATGTGTCCCCGCCAAGGCAAAGAATTAAGAATAATTTCCTCTATGCTCTTTCAGGAATTTATCTCCTGACGTACCTCTCGCTCTTTCACCCATCAAAAGGTCAGCTAATTCAATTCAAGATGGACTGCTCTTCTCATGCACACACTCTGATAAGATTTACAGATTTTTGCCACCAAGTTACTCTCCCAAAAGAAATGGGAGGGCAACATGGGTACCTCCACTGCAACCAGCACTGCGCATGGGACATACTCATGGCAATAACCTCTCTCTTCACCTTGGAAATAAAAACTGAATCATCTGGAGTATCAGCACTGAGAAAACATCCCTCTGGTACAGGACTTCAGGCAAGGAGTTTCTTTGTTTTGGTTTTAAACTGGGTCCTCACTACAAGTAAAAATAAAGTCATTGAGACACACTGCCTTGTAGTTCTTGCTTCTGCGTGACACCCTTAAATTGGCGATTAAAACTTAGCACAGTAGTCACGTTTTCCTATGCCACAGAAAGCACAGATTCCACGCTTCTTGTATTAAGATAGTCGCCCCTGCAATTGGTACTTCTAAATTTCCCAGCCTCTTACTCCTGCATGCTCAGAGAATGACACTGTCATAATTTCTTGGTTAGTTCACAACACGTCAGGTTGATACATCCTTTGCACACAACAGATATGGCATCTTTCCAGGATCGCACTGATTTGGGGGGAATTGTAAAGACAAGTGTAGAGGGAAACCTTCCTACGCTACATCTTCCTCCCTGAGCAGCTCCTTGAGTGGTTTGCAACCTACGGATTGCAGGCAGTGGGTTCAATGAATCTTCTAAAATAATAGAAGAAATCTTCTACAAGTGACGGGCTTAATTGAAGCAATGCTTTATTGTTCCTGGCATCACAAAACAGATGATGTTGCCAGACCTGTTTTAACAGTATTATAGTCTAGCAGTAAACATGTCTTTCTTATTTGGCTGTTCTGAGCATACAGTAATATGTTGACTTTCCCCCACCTAAAATGGCAGACACACATGAAAATCAAACACATTAAAAATCACCTCTTCGAAATGAATCCTGAATTCTTAACCATTACTCCCATTTGCACACTCTGACAAAACAACATCTTTCAGAAAAGTATTTTTAACCAAGAAAAGTCTGGCAGCACAGTTCATGACAAGCAGAATCAAGGAGATAGATTCAGCCCTAAAGAAACTGCACATATATATATATATAGCTACAGAAATTAGCCACAGCTCCCAGCACAACATGGCAAAGGTTGTGTCCCTCTTAGGAAAATAAGTTTTATTAAGCTGAAACTGTGATGAACCACAGACGCAGGCAGGAGGGAATCAAGATCAATGGCAGGAGCTCTAGGAGGGCATCAGGCCTTGCCCAGGACCAAGAATGTTCAGAGTAGGCCAGCTCTGGACCTTCTTCCTGTGGTTCATGTAGTTTCCCCTGTCCCACTGTAACAACTGAAGTTTCATTTGCTGCTAGTACAAGCTGCCTCCACCTCCCATCCCCTCTGCAGCCAAGCATAGCAGCGAATGAAGCAAGATCCATTGAGATTCACTCTGAGGTGCAGAGATGCCCGGACCTATTAATTTGATAACGCCGCTATTACACTACACCTTGCTCAAAGCCATGCTGAGGCCCATGTCATTGCACATCCATAACAGGGCACTTGCTGATGAACCAACAGAGCACAACCAAGCAGAATAGGTTGGGGCTAGCATCCAATAAGAACATTAAAATGTCTTTCCCTGGGCCTGTGCTTCAACATAACACTAGGACGTAGCAAACAAAAAATCACTATCTGTTCTGCAGACCTGTACGTACCTCCAGGATCCACGATGGGGTTAGCTGAGTTTAGGTGGACAAACTCCAAGTTCAGCTTCCCTGGAGCTACCTAAGCCATTGGAGCCCAGCCCAGCCCGGCTTGCCATCACAAAGCACAGCTTGGCAGCGTCAAGACTTGGAAGAGTGATACCCAGCAATGCATGCCCAGCTGGGGCACCTCACCAGGAGGACCTGCAGATGAGCCACAGGCATCTCATTAGGGTAAAGATGGAAATATTTAAATGGCACAAAGCACTGCTTAAACTCAAACAAACTGGACCGTGCTTGTATGGGAGCTGCTGGGTGCCTGAACCACCAGCTGTGGGAGAAAAGACAGCCCAGAAGGGTTGGCTAGAAGGAATCATATAATCATTTAGGTTGGAAAAGACCCTTAAGAATATCGAGTCCAACTGCTAACCTAACACTACCAACTCCACCACTAAACCATGTCCCTAAGTGCCACGGCTGCACATCTTTTAAATACCTCCAGAGACGGGGACTCAACCACTACCCTGGGCAGCCTGTCCCGGTGCTGAACACGACACTGCCCACAAAGAGCTTGAGGACTATTCCTGGAGCTCCTCCTTCCCTTGCTCATGCAGGTACATGGGGCGGACAGGACTCTTGGCCCCACATGGCTTGCAGATGCAGAAAAGGTCAGCCTTGCCTCAGTGCACTACCACAATCAGACTTCAAACACACGCAGCCCCCCTGCCTCCTCTGAAAGCTACACGCAATGTTTAACTTCTCATCAGCCTAGGCAAAAGCACTAAAAATACAGTTTATGAGCGTGTCCCAAAGCAGGAGGAAGCACTGTAGGTGCTACAAAATCCATGTGACTGCCAGCAACAGGGATCGCGTTGTCCTGAAAAGAACCTGTTCTTGTTTGGTTCAGCAATGAAAGTTTCACTAAACGCTGTACGGGTCTCAGAAAGGGTTTCATTTTAGCTTGTTGACTGAAAAAAGGCAGTTTAATATTAAAGAGGATTTTTAAAATACATAACCTTACATGAATGCAAATGAAAAAAAATGCTGCTTTATAGTGTTAAGCAAGAATAAACAGCTTTTTAAACAATGTTTTGCATTTCTTGTGAGATAGCACAAATCTGTCCCAGTGAGCAGGGACTATCAAGAAAACAAACCTCCTTTCAGGAAGAAAAATCATTTCTTGAATTAAAATTGTGTTTCCTGTACTTCGATGTCTCACACCTAGTTTTCGCATCTTTGTTTTGAAACACTGGGTGTAGGAGTGACTGCTGAATGACTAGAATATGTTCCATTATATAAAGCTAGAAACCTATTATACCAGATTTTATATATTCCAGGCACTATCAAAACTTGTGTAATTCCCCTTAGCTTCCGTAGGAAAAGAGTAACACAGTTTAAAATAAACAAATACAAAAACAACCCAGACAGCAGAAGCACCAAGAAAATTATTCCTTTTTCTATTAGCTCCTGTGCTCCAGGATTATAATAGTTTTGCAGGCTCAGCCAGCATGCACGGTCAGCCCTGGGAACTCTGGGGTGGGAGGAAGACTGCACACCCCGCGCTGCAATGGTGCCTGGCAGCTATGGCTAAACACCAGCCTGCCCAGGGCTGCGCAGGCTAATCAGGATTAACCAAGCATGTTCTTACAGCTTGTGTCCTCTGCTAGTTCAGCCCTAAAAAACAAGAGGAAGAAAAAAAATAGAAAAAGTAATTTCTGGGAAGCAACTTGTTTGAAGCAACTGCCTGAATTAAATAATAAGCCTTCACTTTATTCGTGCAAGAGGTTGTCAGGTTCTTCTGGCTAAACCCAATCCTCCCACTCCCTGGGGGAGTGGAGCTCTCTTGATGTTCCATGAGGAGAGAGGGACCAGGCTTTCAGAAGAGAAGCATTGCCCGAGGAGACCAGCAGCATCACACACAACCCACCAGTACCAGTGGTCACCAAGAAGGAGCTCCCCATTGCCCAAGGGCGCAGGCCCAGGAGCTCACAGTGCGACCTGACCACCACTGACCCCCACCAAACCCACCAGCTCTGAAAAATGGCCTGGGAGGGAATATCACAAATAGTATTTTCTATTACTGAGCCTTTTAAAACTGTGTTTCCTGTTGAGAACTTGCCAGACAGAAAGTGCCCAGCTCTATCCGATTTGTTTTTAAAAGGTCCTTTAACACTAGCAAAAAGACAGTGATAGCGATGATTTTGTACAAACTCTTTTCGCATATACAACATTAGCGTATCCCCCTGAGAAGAGGATCCAGACCAGTTGTGGAAATGCCACCCTTGGAGGTTGAAGCCTTGGTAGATGACGTGGCCATGGCTAAGTTGGGTTGGCGACAGTCCCACCTCAAATCCTCAAAGCCAATTCCAAGCAACACATCCCTGACTGTGATTCTCCCCCAGATCCTGAACTGCATCACTAACAATTGGTTTATTTTAATTTTTATTCTTAAAAGTGAACATAAAGTTCAGCTGTTTTCTCTCTCTTGCTGGTATAACATTATATTAAGCAAAACCATGTATTTTTATAATCGTCATAATTTCTGGGGGAGCTGCATACATAAAGCTTACCAGCCCCTGCTCCACTTCACAGACCGCCTGTATGCTTTGTTTGCTCTGAACCCATTCATGCCCGTTGTGCTACAGAGTTGCAGGAGCTGGGTTTATCCAGAAGCAGGCTAATCTCAAGAGACTAAGCACCAGCACAAATTTTACCTGGAGAGAACAAAAGCATAATCTCATTCTTGACCAAGCTATTCTTCCAGCTTTTCTGAGAGAGGGTGAATACCGGGACTGAGATTCCCCAGGGCAAAATAACAAAGCCTGACAGCGGAAGCAGGATTAAAATGCTTGTGGGGGATCCAGAATGGGAGCAGGTGGGACAGAGTATGAGAACATGCATGAGGTGATGAGGAATTCAGCAGGTGAGCCAGGTGCTGCAGTCCTCATAGGCAGAATAATCTCCAAACACCATTTAAAAGTGGGGGTGGAACTGAGAAAGGAATTGTAGGTGTGCATGGTCTTGTGCTTTTTCATGCCTGCCTTGCACTGGCCATTGGCATGATTTCTTCAGGAAAAGCTTATATAGCCTTCATCTTCTGAGCTTCCTCAGAAAACAGGCTCAAAGCGAGACACCCCACAGGGTTTGAGCTGGGGGAAAAGCGTGTTTAACCTACAGTGGCTCTTCGGAGGGTCAGCACCAGTCTGGGGAGACCAAGTCAACTAGCCAGATGCCTCCACTTGGTCAAGGGATAGAGCAGCAACTTGTCAGGACCCATAAAACACAGCACTCCACCCCCCAACCACTCCAGCTGTAAATACCCTTAATCAGGTCAACCATGCAGTGACAACCACATCTGGTGTTTAAAAGTCAGTAACCCCCATTTCAATCACTTCACAATGGACAAGCTGATTTGCTTTTAACACACCCCGTTTCCTTCAGGCACCAGCATGGGGAGCAGAAGCGGGGGCTCTGCCAGCCCTGAGCCTTTTCCTCCTGTGAAGGAAATCTGGAGCACTGAGCTGTGACTGCTTGGGAGCCTTTCCAGGCAGCCAAGGAAAAATCCTGCCTGCTCATAGCATAAATCAATGCATTTCCAAATTTTGGCCAAAGCATGCCATCAGGCCAGATAAGCAGAAGCAAGAGAGTGCCTGTTTTCCTTCCCTTTAGTAAATCACAGGCTGTGCTAGTACAGAAGAGAGCTGCAGAGAAGCATTTAAACTGGAGGGGACAGAGGTCTTCAAATGCTGTTTGATGCTTGCGTGATTTTGTGCATCAACTGCCTGCACACAACTGACAGGATCGTCGGACCCACCACCCAGCCTGTGTGGAATAGCTACCAGGAATTAAGGAGGAGATGTTTAAAATAGCCCAGTTTCCAGTGGCTGGTCCTCCAAGGAGAGGCTCTGGGTGGGCCAAGCTCTCACTGAAGCTCTCCTGACACCAGGGAATTCATAACATCTGTCAGCCAATCCCTGCCCTATCAACTTTGCGATTCATTGATGTCTACTAGGAGATGAGCTCACATTACAATTTTTCTCCTTGAAAAAGTACTGTCAGGACACTCAATTTGCGTTGAACACAAACGTTTGTGTTCAACCATTGCAGATGGAAATAGTGCCACGAGACCTAGCAGCTGAGCAGTCTTTGAGGTTCCTCCATCAAGTGTGCTTCAAACTGGCCCAACCCTTTCAATATTAATTGCGACTTGGATTGACAGACAGACCAGCAGAAACATTTATCACCTCCCCATAGATCTCATTTTTTTGGGAAGCCAAACTAATAGCTCGGTATTGATGTGCCGTTGAATATGTAGCTTGCCTTCAGAGTTAAGCTAGCTATCAGCATTTCTGTGATTTATTTGAATAGGCATCAATGAATGATCAACAAATCAATAAAAATTAATGATGAAAATTATTAAACTCCTACCTTGGTACTCAGGCAACATTAGGTTGTGTATTATTGTTTATATCATTTACCAGTCCCTTTTCAGTGGCTGATGACATCTCCAATTTTATTAACAGAACGCAATTAGCCATTAACTTTCATTACAGAGTCGCTCCTTTCGTGCAAAATTTGTGTAAGCCTGTTAAAGCATTTAGAGTGGGAAACGTATCTCATTTCTCCTACCCAAAATTAATCACCAGTGCTAAGCTTTTCAGTACGCTATGCAACCCTCAAGTTCAGCAGCAGCACGCACTCGAGCGGTGCCACATCTGATCCCTGTTACCGTCAACCAGCAGTGACTTCCTGGGGGTTGGGAGTGGCAGATAGGAGCCCGCAGCCTTTGACACGCTGTTTGGGCATTTGCAGATGAAGGCAAGCAAAATGTTATCAAGCAGAAGAGCTCTGCTCTGCTTTAGACACCACACACTCAGCGCAACGATGAAGCACAGCACTGGGGCTCAGGCTTTAGGAATAAAAACAGGGAGATAAGGGAAAAGATGAGTATATTTCTTGCAGCTCCTCTATTGTCAATAATACCTTCTGGCATGCTGGATATGTGGCTTTCCTGTATATAACACACTTAAACACAATCTGTCTCTCGATTTCTTCAACCTTATATTCTACTGTGAAACCGTACTAGAGACCTCACCAGTGCAAAGGCAAAAAGTCTGGAGCGTATGTCGGTTAGACACACCAACCAGCTAATTTGACCTGTATCGCACAGTTCTGACTGTGACTCCAGTTTGCACCGTGTTCTGTCCACAAAAGCTACTTACCTGGTGCCGATGCAGGAGTCGGTGTCACCGAAGACCTTGGCCCAAGAGTTATTTTTTCAAGTCTTTTTGTTACTTAATGCAACACCATGACAAAGTCAAACACTTCCACCATTGTAAACTCCTGACATTTGGCTTTGCCCATTCCCACACTTAAAGAACAAAGCCAAAAAGTTTAACAGCTTCTCTTCCAGCTGAGCTCTGCTAAGCAGCACAAGGAAAAACAGTATTATTTATAAACAGAGGGAAGCCAACATCAGCCATTGCTGCAGAATTAATTTGCAAGTCCTGCGAGCAGTCTGCTCCCTATTATCATTTCAATTCAGATGAAAACAGAAGACATTTTTTAGTTCCTATCATGAGGTTGTCTACTCATAGTACTGGATGTCCAATAGCTGCAGCCCAAGCAGAATGACAGCTCCTATAAAGGGTGTCACAGTAATCTATCTATCCATACCTTCCAGGTGTGGGTTTCTTAAGGAAAAAAAAAAATCTGCTACACATGTTCAAACAGTCAGTGTGCAGTCCTGTTTATTCTGTTTTCAAACCTTTGCAGTTGCCCTGACAACAAATTTAGATGCAGAATTCATGAAAAGAGAGATGCAGGACCTAGGTCACCAAAGGGTTTCTGAGGACAGGCTAACCCAGAGACAGGATTCATCATTCAAGAAATCACAGCCAGAAGCCACTCCACATGCTCAATTCCTAACAAGGAGCTAAGGCACAGGATGAAGGCAAGGGAGACTCTTCTGTAATCTTGTCTGGCTGGACCCCCAAGCAGCTCAGCTCTCCCCCACCCCTTCCTTGACGCAGTCACTGGGCTTGGTCATGTAAGATCACAAAGTCCCCTCAACCCTCCTCCTGGGAGCAAATCCATTCAACAGCACCAAAAAAAAGAAAAGGAATAGCAGAGGGGAAAAAAACCCAAAACAACTTTCTAAAAGTTTCTTTCTTCATCAAAAGAGGTGTTTTGAATTGACTTTTAAATCCAAAACATGGTGATTAGCCTTGCACTTTGTCAGACTACTGCTTTTTTTTCCCCCTCAAGAATTCCATCAAAATGTTTTTCATTTTTTAATTAGAACTTAAAACATTTGCAACAAATGAGTAATGAGTAAGCAGCATCTGCCTGCCCAGTTTTTTGTGTAGACATTGAGGCACAGAGATACAGTGACAGAGCGAGTCCCCTCTGAGGGCATCAGCACTGCAATAGCCATGGGGGAAAAGATTCAGAGGACCTTTTCAGATTTCAAACCCAGTCACTGGTGTTTCCATCAAAATACAGAAAATGTCCCTTTATATTTTCATATCAACATAGACATTATCACCATAAAATAATTTGCAGAGTCAAGCACCAATTTGTATTTCCATGTGAAACAGATTCTGGTGGCAGTTGAGGTAGTTACATCTCCTTACATCTATCACAAAGTGTATTTTGATGTGAACAAGGCCTTGGTTTGAAGAGTTTAACAGTTCTTTTTGCATATTTCCCCAGGCAAAGCAATAAACTTCTGGTTGCAGAACTGACTTCAATGCGCAGGCAAGGGAAGAACTTCACACAAGAAGTGTGAAGCCACAGCAGATGAATTCTTGAGGGCTGAGCTTTGGGGACCATATCCTCAGCTGGAGTAATTCAGCAGCATCTTCAAGAAGCAACCAACTTCACTAACAGTACTTTGATTTCCAGCAGCTGACAGCCTTGCCCTTATACTGCTGCTGTGATCTCAGAAAACAAAATGCTTGAGAAATAACAAATGAAAATGGAAAAAAGTGTAAGCAGATTTCTTCAAAACTATTAGATTATTGGCTGTTTAAATGCACTCCTAATTAGTGTATCATAAGCTGTCCTTAATACATTTCTCAGCACAGCAAACTGTCAGATTATATGGACTCCTGGAATTTGAAATTAATTGGAAGAGCTAAAGATAGCACTCAATAATGAAAATATCCACATATGCTCTAAAATGTTTGTAATAAAATTAATGATTGCATGAATTCTTCCAACCTCAAAAAATAAGAATATGGCTACCTAATATCCTCCTCATTATCTAGCTCCTCATAAGTCACAAAAGCATTTGATAGTTTTAAATTACAGCTGATTTCATAAATGTCTGTTTAATATTAAGAACGAGATTCAAAAGGCTTAACATCTCACCACACGTACACATGAGCACCCAGTCTACACAGAGAAGGACATAGGCAAAAAAACCCCCAAAAACGTTTAAGCTATTGCTCAAGGAACATCGAAGGCTTTGATGAAATGACATTAAACCGCAGTGAAAAATAACACATCAAAAGCGGCACTAATTGCCCTCTGCATGAGCTGCTAGCGTGGTGGCACAGCGGGGGACATCCCAGGACCCCTGTGCCTGAGCTGCAGCCCCTCGTCGGGCCAAGGTGGCCACCGGCACAGGGACCCCCCGAGGCTGCAGGCTTGCAGCATCCCTGGGCTGAGTCGTTCCTCGCACAGAAGAAGCTGCGCAGAGGAGAAACAGCATCGTGAGAAGGGGTTTTCTGGGTTTTATTTCGCTCTGCAGCAATGCCAAGCATCTCTCTGAGGATGAAAGGGCTGGCATAGCTTGTGGGTTCGGAGTATAGGCACAGTCTTTAATGAAAATGAGGACTACCATATCCCAACTCTTCTTTGGGAGCCAAGACATTCTTGCACCCGCAAGTCTGGGCAACTCCACTCAACACCCGAGAAAACCTAGGAAAACAAGTTATTTTCCTCCATTCTTCTGCTAGAACTTGGCAATACCAGACCTCTGTACTGACTGTGCAGCTCTAAATCCTAAATATTCAGCAGATGGTTCTTCATTAACTGAACCCAAAATGGAAAGGAACCAGCAGGAAAGGGAAAAGTAGCAGGTTGTCCTGTCTGCATGATTAAAGCACACTGCTCACACGCACCGTTTGTCCACCCCGACGGGCTTCACCCCACCCCGCGTCACACACTGATGGAGATGGAGGCTCAAGAGTGCTGCGCTGGGCTAAGGGCAGCACACTTGACACGAGCAAACTTTGCTCCTTTCCAACATGAAACTGATTCGGAAGTTGCTGATGTAAGTAGAGAAGATGATAGAGTTCTGATGATGACGAGGCTGAGACAAAAAAAAAAAAAAAAAAAAGCTTTTTTTGTTTGATTTAAATGAAATTTGATTTAAATGAAACTATTCAGCTATATCAATATTTAATTTAGCAAAATTTTCCACCAACATTAGCAGTAAAAATCAAGCCACCTACATAAATTTCCTTTTTCCTAAGGAAAAAGTTACCCTGAACGTTTTATTTGCAGACAGATGGCAGGGGATGAAGGAATAGTTTAGAATTACTGTAAGGGTCAGACAATATAACATAAGCTATTTTAAACTACCTAGTAATAAAGGACTTGCTCTTTTGTGATTTACAATAGGAATAAATGCCAATGGAGTAAAACCAGCACAAACAGGAAGAAAATACAGCCTTGTACATGTAGTATAAACGTCAGGATAAATTCTCCCTTTACCTGCACAAGTGCATTTTCATCAGATTTCAGTAAGGTCGCAGTTTATAGCCATAGCATTAGGATACTCAAGCCTTCTCCACCTCTTGCAACCCCCTCTGGGCCCTCGCAGGTTGATTTAGATTGTAAATTGTACAGCAAACTAATACTTTTTCCTGGTATTCAGCTGAGACTTGATAGACCAGCTCCTTGCTCCTCGCTTTCGCTAAAGCACGTTCCAGGGTCCTGACTGCAACGTTGCCACCCAAGAGATCCATCTCTCCCTCCCGAGCCCTCCTCTCCCCACCTTATCCTGCAGAAATCCCTGCCTCCCCCCATCCCACTGGGCATTCGGAGGGTGGAGGTACCCCCATTTTCACTCACACCACCGCACAGCTGCCCAGGGTTCCTTGCGGGAGGGGCTGCAAAGTTCTCCGGCAACTAGAAGATGCCAGCAACTTGAAACTGAAGCTACCGAGGGTAAAGCAGGATGACGGACGATGTCCCAGCATGGTCTTGCTCTGCATCACAGCTTGGGGTCAGCTGGGAACTGCTCACTTGCGATGTGTTGAGAGAGGGGGAGAGGAGGGAAGGTGCAAACATTTCTAAAAACCCGCTCAAACCAAAATGGAAAAGTGCCTTGCTTCCAGTCTGTGACTTCTAGTTCACAGCTTTTATAAAACTTCTGTAAAAGCTTAGAAAAATGTTCCATATTCTAACAAGACCATTAAGCAGGTGGAAGGAAGGAGAAGGTGAGGGAAGAGGCAGTGCCTTTTAAACTGCATCAAGCATCTGCGCAGCTACAACCACACTTAAATAGTTTATCTGAAATCAATTCTGAATCATTTAAGCTAAAACAAATGAAGTTAAACTGAAAAAAAAAAATTGTCCTGACTGACATCTGATGTTTAAGAAAGCAACTCAAATTCAAAAAGATGTACTTCTGACACAAAAACTTTCTACATCACATAATACCGTTGCGTAAGAGATATTTCCAAGCTCAAACAAGCAATGGGTGGGAAGATCAGATGATGAAACCACCCAAAACCAAGGGTCTGATGGAGCTGGCTCTGCAGGCTTCACAGGATCCACAAGCCCAGCCTGGGGCTGCTCTTGGGCCAGATCTGAGGCTGCTGCGTGCTGGCTGGCTGGCAGAACGGACACGATGCAATGCCTCTGAACTGGCCCAAGAAGCTGGAAACGCAGCCATCGAGCTGCAGCTCGTTTGACAGCAGCCTCTGCTTGCCAGCCAAAGCACTGAAGACAACCAGTGCTCATTTCACCCTGCAGCCCCCTCCCTGAAGGAATGCTCTTTCCACGGACTTTCACCCAGGGCATCTTGTCCAGGGCTTTCTGAATTAAAAGGCAGCATTGATTTTCTAGGCAACACTGAACAAGTTAATATGATGAACAAATGTGATCCCAACATGCGTTTGCCTGTGTTTCTTCCCAGAAGGAAAACCTGCCTGACATTTACAATAAAGATGCCATTCAAAAAGCTCTCAGAAAACAGATCATCATCCGTTGAACTATTAATGTCAGTCTGCGAGCATCCTGGGCTGGCGAGGGGAGGCAGGGATGATATCCCAGCACAGTACAGAGGAGACTTGGCCATAACAGGACAGCCTTGCTGCCTGGCATGGCCAGCTACCCACTGGGAAACCACACATCCACAACACACGTAGCGTCTCATCCTACTCCCATCACCAGCAACACAAAACCTCCTGGGCCCTGGGCCGGCCACTGCAGAGCCCACCAGCCACCAGCTGTGGTAGCGGATGCTCACCCACCACCCAACAGGGTCCCCTCCATTTACCTGCGGCCACGTCTCACATGTCACAAGGAGCTACGCAAAGCTGGACGAGGACACAGTGGCTCCAGCCTCACCGTGAGACGATTCACGAGCAAGCTTGGGCTCATTGACCGCTCCAAGCTATGGGTCCCTCCCACGGTGCTGGCTGTCAGCCTGGCCCTGCTGAGGAAGAGGAGGACAGGGTCCCCAGCTGCAGTACAGATGGTGCACCTAAACCTTACTACACCCAACCGTGTGAATACAAGATAAGGCCCATCCCAAGGAGCACCTCAGCAGCAAGAGGTCACAGACAGGCCCTCCCCAAAGCGTGCTTGACCCTCTGCCTATCCCTGCACACAGAAGGTGGAGGAACGGAAGAAACGCTCAGCAGAGAGGTAACAGAGCCTTTCCACCCTCCCAGTGGCTACGGAGTCAAAGCTTTGCAGAAGAGAGAAGCCACATCTACATGGGTTTCTTGGGGGGTTTTGTGGGTTTTTCTGCAAGCATCACAATGTGTTCAGGGCTGCATCCCGCTCTTACGGGAAGGTGCCTCATGACTTCAGCCAGAGCAAGACACAGATATTCACAGCACAATTTAGTTCCCACACTGCACAAATATGCGAACATAGTATCAGCCTACAGCCTGTTCTTATGCTGTGAAGTTCTCCCACGCCTGCCTTTCCTCCTTCTATTTCTCTGGGTGTACTGAGGCCAAAGAAAAATTTACAATACATGACATAAGACACAAGCATAGAGCCCTTCAGGACGAGAATCAAATATTAGGTGTTAATACAGAAAACCCTTGAGATGCTCAAACCCAGCACTTCTGTTGATGCTTATTGACAGCAGAAATCCATACTTTCTCTTTTTGTTAAAATAACCAAGCACGTGTTAGTTTGAGCCCATTCTCTTTCCTACAGCGCTTCACCAATGGTTTACGTCTTCTCATCCCTCACCCTGCAATGCTGCTGTGTGGAGCCTGCTCTCTGGCTGACCCTGTTTTCCAATGCCTCTGCTCCTCCCCTTACACAATTCATCCAGGCATATGTTATTGTGCTTCTCAGCAGTATTTCAGCCACCGTAACTGCTACAGAA
Source organism: Pandion haliaetus (assembly GCA_013401275.1). Classification (NCBI taxonomy): domain Eukaryota; kingdom Metazoa; phylum Chordata; class Aves; order Accipitriformes; family Pandionidae; genus Pandion; species Pandion haliaetus. The sequence continues at coordinate 721,351 of VYZV01042432.1, forward strand.
CATCAGGTGTTGAAGGCTTCTCTTCCAACAACCTTAACATGACAAGAGCTCTTTATGAATCAGTTCTGCATACCCGGAACCTGCTTGTGCCCCATCTTCCCCTCCAGCTCAGACACCTAAATGTTTACAGTCACTGTTGAAACTGAACTTCTCCTCCTTAAAAACAGAGCTCCAAAAATCTGAGCGGTAAAAGTGCCAACAAATACATATTTTATAGGATGACACATTAAGATTTACATCTTTATACAGGCAAGTTCAGTCTAGAAGGATTTCTGCCCAGATACATTGGTACAGGCTGAAGCCAAATGGCACAAAATCCCTTTGAGCTGCACAACTTCAGACCATTACTGTCTTTGAGGACGAGTTAAGCAAACTTTCAAGAGAGCAGCTTTCTGCATCCACGGGATAACTGCCATCTGGCTGTTACCTACGATCTCCACCAGCTTTGACTACAGTCAAAGTCAATGGTAGAATTTCTCTTTCCATATCACCAGCCCTCACAGCTCTGCAAGCCAAAGCACCCAAGCAGCGCAGAGCCACAAGGCACGTGCCTTAGCTGAAGAGCATGATTGTGCGAGGGGTAATTCTGTGTGTGGCTCCTCAGGCATCCCACAGATCCCTGTTGAGACCATGTGGTCCAAGCAGCTGGGCCCCATATCACATCATGAGTGGCATGCCCTCCAGCTCCACTCTGTGCTATGGGACTTAGACCCAGTGGCTCACGCTTTCCTTCCTCCTTTCAGTGTGGCATCAACACTTGAGTGCTTGCCCATCTTCAAATGACTGTGACCCACAAAATATTTACTAAAATAGTATAAACCAGAAACCCCAGTGTCACTTGCTTGTTCCGCATCACTTTGAACATGAAAAAGGAAAGCCAGAAAATATGGTTTGATATCAGAATGATGTTAAAATAACACAGATATGCATATGTCATGGTTTCAGGTCAGCTCAGTCGGTAACAAAGCACCACGAAGCCGCTCACTCGCTCCCCACCCCCGCCCCTGGCCACGTTGGGATGAGGAGAAAATCCAAAGGCAGGCTCGTGGGTCGAGACAAGGACTGGGAGGGATCACTCCCCACTTATGGTCACGGGCAAAAGACAGGCTCAACTTGGGGAAGAAACAAAATCAATTGAATTTACTACAAATCAAAACAGAAACAAAACACAAGGGTATTAGGAAGGGAAACCAAACCTCAGAACACCTCCCCCCACCCCTCCCGCCTTCCCGGCTCAGCTCCATTCCCGGTGCTTTCTACCTCCTCCCCGCGGCGGCACAGGGGAACAGGGGATGGGGGTTGAGTCAGCTCGCCACACATCGTCTCTGCCGCTCCTTTCCTCAGGGGGAAGATTCCTCACTCGTCCCCTGCTCCACCGTGGGGTCCCTCCCACGGGAGACAGTCCTTCATGAACTTCTCCAACGTGGTTCCTTTCCGCGGGCTGCAGTTCCTCACAAACTTCCCTGGCGCGGGTCCTTTCCGCGGGCTGCTCTCCAGTCACACACTGCTTCAGCGCGGTTTTTACCATGGGGTTACCACCATCTTGGGGAGCCTCCGCTCCACCGTTCACCCCCACGGGCTGCAGGGCCATCAGCCTCCTCAGGCGCCCCCTCCTCCCCCTCCTTCTTCACTGACTCCAGTGTCGGCAGAGATGTTCCTCTCAGGTTTCCCAACCCCCACACTGCCGGTTCCCCTTCTTAAATATGTTCTCCCAGAGGCGCTACCACCGTCACTCCCCTCCTAGAGGAGGGTCTGACATTTTGGCGCGTCCGACATTTTGGGGCAGCGAATTGTTCCAGCAGCTTCTTAAAGGGGCCGCCTCTGCAGCCCCCCTCCCCTGCCACCAAGGAAAACCGTGCCACACAAACCCATAACAGCATATCAGTAAATATTTAAATTCTTTAGAAAGTTAAAAGAAAAGTCTTGAACTAGGTTGCCTGACCCACAGTCATGTTACATGGACTGGGAACCTCACACTCTATGCTGCAATGCTCATTGTATGAAGTTGCAGGGATGATGATTATTAGTCATTGGTAACGTTACAGTTCATTAGGAATATAAACCCAACAATCAGTCTGTGTGCTCATTATTTAAGCATCCATAATACGACCATTATCAAGAGACACACTGGGCAGGACTGAGCTTTCACCAGACTCAGCACAGCAGGTCAGAAGTTCCCATGAACTTGGCCATGAACGCATGGAAAAGCAAGTTTTGAATAAGTGAATGAGGATGCTCACAACAACTCTGTTCAGTCAGGACACAGGAACTGAGCACAGGCGAGAGCTGCAAATGTGAACAACTGAAATCATCTACTTCAAATGCTGAATACCCTGCATGCTCAAGGAGGAATGAATTACGAAAATTAATCTGCAAATAATTTCAAATAAACAAACTTGTGATGACCGAAAGCTGTTTACACACAATTAGTAATCAGAAAAAAGAAGAGCAAGCAGAACAGCTCTCATTAACTTCAATAGGCTCGAGATCAGGCCCTGTGAATGAGTTGGTTATTACAAAGTTAACTGAAAGAGTTATTCACCCAACTCCATTTATGCTTTTAGACAACACACTGACAACCCTCTCTTAGCAATCATTAGGAGTGTGGGAGTTACAATGGGACCTCACAAAGCCTCCAACAGCTCCATCAGCCCTTCTTCTTGCAGCACCACACAGCAGATTGCTGCTCACTGCCACGTGTTGCCTCAATCCCTCCAAGCATTTTCCATCCACGAGGCAGCACTCAAATCATGCTCAATTATACCCAACCTCGCCAGGGAGGCTCCACTAGGCACGGCTTCAGGTACTCCAGTCAAACCAAGACTTGTACTATATCTGCTGTGATTTTCATCCAGAGACTTAGGGTAATTCAACAAAAAAGCCCAATCAACTTTGCATGAAAGAGTGTAAGAATAATGAATGTCTTTTCTGTTAATGCTGTTGCAAACAAAGCATGCTCCAGAGTCAAATGGTCTGCCATCAAGGCAAAAAGTGGCATCTCTGAATGAGAGCTCAGTTGGAGTTTATTAGCCAACAACAGCTAAAATGAGGCTGAGGAATACAAATCTAACTGAACTTTCTTCCTCTTACTTTGCCAGAAGACAATCAAAAAGAGAAATCGGAGGCGCAGAGCTTTCAACCAGCCTTGCTCTCCTAAAGGCACCAACAAGAGCCTCTTCATTCACCTGCTGTGGTGACCCACGTGCAGAAATTATAGCTAACCCAGGAGATGTCATCCTTACTTCAAGCCAGCTTTGACGGAAGCCCACCAACAAAACAGCATGCAAAATTTATTTTTTCAGAGAAACATATTACCCCCAACATGGAGATAAATGTTGGGATTCTTCAAAAAAAAAGTTGATATGTAATCAAGTGTTACAAATTACAACGTTCCTTAACATTAGGAAATTTCTTTTTAAGCAAATAGGAACATCTTGATTCAAATTTTTTTTTTCCCACCAAATTAGTAACTCTTTGTTCACTAATTAACAGAATTGGTTTGCAAAGGGCAAGTTCACCTTATCAAAATTTCAAAGTCAAATAATATTATTAATTCCCCATACAGCTCCACATTGATATATGTGCTGTAGAAACTGGCATGGGGTGGGGAAGGTGCCATCAAACTGCGCAGAATTACTGACATCTCTCAATATTTTCATTGTGGTAATCTAGTTGCTCAAAGATGGCACAAGGTGCTGCATACTTCGAAACATTATCACATACCCAGTCATTTGATTCCCCTCTTCCCAGGGGAGATAGAGTTACTCATGCAATATTCAAACCACCACCCCAAATCAGTAATACCCTATCCCGTTTGTTTCTGCAACACTTTTTCTGAAACATGTTCCGCTTTGGCTCAATTTATTTTAGGTCTGGTTGCCTGGTTTCAATAACCCTAAGGCTAACACAAGTGTCATGAGATACTGATGGAGAGAGGGATTTTAATCCAATTGCTGTGAATTTTTTGGTCCCTTTAACAACGTAGCGACCCACTTCAGAGTCTCCATTGTTTGCAGAAAATACAACCATAGAAAACCCAGAGTCTCTATCAGAGGTCAACAAGGACATATGCTTGCCCTTCCCTTCAGGATAAACACCTTGAACCCAGAATGACCTATATAAAGGTTATAAAACAGATCCTAAATACAGGTATTACGATAAACCAAAACGAGACGGTATCAGTGTGACCAGCAGACTTCCCTGCTGCTGTCAAACAGCTGTCACCTTGGTCCAAATGTGATGTCTTCAGCTGGATGCTCAAGAGAAGGGACAGCCAATCTTAAAAGCCTGACTACTTTAGCTTGTTGAGCTACCAAAGCAACAGCCAAGCAGGGATACGATTTCTGCCTTCAAATCTATGCAGGAGATTTATACTGAAAGAAATTCCCTCTACTGTGTAAGAACAAACTATAACCAATTGGTTCGAAATTACCTTAGGATGCAAATGGCGAGGTTTCTACTTGTCACAGAAGGTCCTGGAATATTGTGGCAATAATGGGAATGGGCACAAGAAAGAAGCATAACAAGCTTCAGGTTGAAGTTTGATCAGTTTATGAAATTCATTATATGAGAGAGCTGCTCCCCAAGTTACATGTTATTGACCACGGTGTGTCATGTAAAGCAGCCTGCCAGGCTGCTCGTTCCTCCCTAGTGCATACACAAAGACCTGCCAGGGACAGACAGTCTTCCTGAAGGATTCATTCTCCTACCTGGCACTGACGCTGGCAGCTTGGCTCACGCGTCTTTGGAGTCTCTCCCAACATGCCTCCAGGTTACCCTAAATCAGATTTTCTGTTGTTGCTCTAATGGTCTTATTATCCATCATGGCAAGTTGAAATGTATTTTGTCGCCCTTCCAAAGGTAATTCTTATTCAACAGCAAAATTTACATCTCTTTAAAGAAGTAAAGGCATAAAAGGAAAAAACATCTAGGATGAATGATTACATTCAGTTGGCAGGATAGAAGAGAAACAGTTCTTATAAACTGTCATTCCTGATTTCTTTCCCTCCCCTCATACATAAAACTTCCATTTTCAAAGTGCAACTTTCACTCCAATACCAAATCTGTACCCTGCTGTGCAATTACTTAACAGAGTTTAATCCCACTTCTCGACATAATCCAAACGAAACGTGTCTATGTACTTCTAGAAACCTTGGAGATAATTCATCCTGGTGATCCTTCATGAAAAAAGATGAGAATGTTCCCAATATATTATGAAGCATAAATACAAATTAATCACCGAGACATTTGTTTGTATGCTTAAGCATATCATATGCAATTAAGTTATCTTTAAGAATTAGTGAACCAGGCTCTCTCAACATAAATCAGGAGTAATTCCATTGACTTACAGTCTACTCTGTGGAGTGTAAGGATACTTTGTACTTACACATTGGTATAAGACACAATCTTTCTTTTACTATAGAGGTACATAATCAAAATTTGAAGGTTGCAGTATCAATTTTTAACATATCACTTTACTATTCACAGATTAATAACTTGTAATGTTTAGTCATTCTAGCATTACTATTTCCTGTGGCATTTTTGTGATTTGTTGAATTTGTGTCTTATCACATAGCACCAAATTAATGGAAGAAAATCACATTAAGGGCACCCGATTAAACACAAAGGTGCCACCCTGACTTGGGGAGGCTCAGCACTGAAGGTTTTTAGGAGCTGGCAGCTAGCAAGCACCCCTGCCTGCCTGCCCTGCTTTGTGCGTTCCCACCGCATCCATTGCCTCTGTTTCTGCATCTCTTCAAAACAGCAACAGTCCCTGGTCACGTCAGTGGCTGACAATTAAATTTGTCATCCCACGGCCCACAAAGTCTCAGGACCAGCAATCTCACCAAGGAACCCAGCAAGGGCTCCGCGTTCTCCAGACTGCAACAGGAGAGCTCGCCATGCTCTGATGACGGCAGGGTCTACTGGGGATGTTGGCTACATGCTGCACTGGTGGCCCACCGCCGCACCAGGGTCTGGGATCACATAATGGAGGGAGATTTATAATAAAAGCCTAGAATTAGATTTGTTTGTAGCATCTGCAGAACGAGTTGGAGAGTAACAATTGTTACTTGCAGTGGATAAAATATATATACATACAATAATGCAATCCCAAGGATCAGACTTCTACCTGAGACAAGCCTCAGCATTAGTTAGTAAGACTCCCATGTGCCAGCTTCTGCCCAGTGGCATACAGAAACACTCGGCTAGTAGCACATCCAGATGCCGCTGAGTTCCCAGCCCACTGGGATCCAACCTCCATTTACTCTTCAGCCTGCTAGGGAGAACTGCCAGCATAATTTTTTTTAAAAGTTGCAAATTCCTTCTCCATAGACTTTCTGCATTGCTCTGCCACCAACTCCAGCCTCAGAAGGGGGCACTGCTCCCATTTAAATAGCACCGCACTGAAAAGGTACCACTTCTAACGGGATTATCCATTTCAGCCCATTTCAAGTAACAAGGAGTAATTATAAAATACTATTGACAAATGAGCAACTTCCAGAGCATCAGCTTAGACTAAGACATTTCTCACGCTGAACAGTTTAATTTAAACATAAGTGAAAACCTGAATATTTTGCTTATTTTTAAACAGCTCCCCCAACATCTGCCCAGGTGTTTAAATATCTGAGGTTTATCAGAGATGGCCTAGTTTTGCTTTTTCCACATAAGATTATTTGGCTGAAGCACATGCATGTTCAACATTTGGGATCTGAAGTCAACGGGGTGTTGTTTGACCTACTTAAGCTATGTATCTGATTTTTTTGTTTGGTTTGGTTTGGGTATTTTCCTGGTTTAAAGCAGTTCCAGCTTCTTTCCAAACCTGTGGGTGACTGATCCTTTCAAGCAGTATTTGTATTTCCCACCCTTTCCTTCAACAGCCATTGAAAATGCTTTTTGCTCTCCAATATAGTAGGATACTTGCTTCCTCATTTCTAAAGCTGAAAATTTGCAGTACCAGAGCAATTGCATTGGTCTCCAGGGCTGGGAGAGCATGCAGGCAGCAGGATGCAGGGCTTTCACAGCTCTCCATGGCCATCCAGGCAAGGAGCTCTTGCTCCTGCCAAAGTCACCACTGCTGCTCCCCCGCCTTGCCAAGACCATCCCACTGCATCCCAGGTACCTGGCACTCACGCTGGCATCCCCATGCTGCCCACTGTGACACATCCCCGCAGGGTGGCAAGTTCCCTGGCCCCAAAACAGCCGGCTAACAATAATGTGTCAGAAGAGCTTAGTGTTATTGTGGGTACAGACAGGCAACTCCAGACAAATGGACTTTTTCCAGCCCCCATGAACTAAAGCAACAATTACTATCTTTTTTTATTATGATGTTTGCTTGATGCCTGCTTCTGGTGCTCACTTTGGGTTTTTTTCCTTGCTTCTTCCCCAGACTGCTATCCACTTCTGCAGAGCTCCAACCAGTCTTGCTCACCACATCCATTTTTGCCAGAATAGCTTATTCTTAAAACAGCCTCGGATGCTGACCCCTGCCTCCTGCCTACCACCCCAGGTCCTCTGCACACTTGCCTGTTGTGCTCCGGGTGCATCAACAAAAGACCCAAGATCCTCACTACTACATATTTCAATGCGAATGATCACCCACTTATTTTACAGACACCACAGCCAATAGCAGATGGGATGAAAAGGATATAACAGGAATAAAAAGGACAATCCCAAGATATACCCTGAATTCTTGCAATGGATGACGAATGCGAGAATTCTAATATGTCACCTATAAAAACACCTAAAAACAGCATAGTCTTCATGAAAGAAGGTGTTATGTTAAGTGACTTTTAGGGATTTTTTTTTTAATATATAAAAAACATAAAAAATAAATTAAAAACAAATTAAAATGTTAACACTCTAATGACTAACCAGTGGGCAAGGCAAACCTGTGATAAAACTAATCTTCCGTGCTTTTTTGCCCCAAGTCAAAAGTCCTTATGCATATTATATTATTTCATGGATCCAGTTAAAACACAACTTGTTCCTTCAGCAGTTCCAGCATCTGGAGGACCAAAGCAGCCACCCAGTTTCTGCAGAGAACAAGAGGACACGAAGCTGGCCCACACCATGCTGGCCTGTCCTTGGATCCCAAAGTCCGGGCTGTGCCCACTCACGTTCATGCTACAGATTTCCCCATTAAGCAACAAGGGCAGGTGGCAAACAGTGAGGAAGACCCACCACGGTGGTGAAATGCTCCCTTAACCACTCCTGCTGTGACTCACGTGCCGAGTCGCTCAGGGGATCACTGAGGGCTGGATGGGGCAGGGAAGTGATGGAGGAAAGAAGGAAGGAAGGGCTTTGTTTTTGTGCAGCCACAATGAACAAATTATCTGTGCAAGCTCCTGAGGAAAGCCATTGATGTTGGCTGGAGAGGCAGCTGCTCACCCATCTTTGCAATATAGGAAAGGTCTTGGGCTGGAGCCATGAAAACATGTGACAGTGGGAAAATCTGAGCAAAGGAAATAAAGACAAGACTGTTTCCAATGATCCACCAGAAACGGCTTAAAAAGGAGGTCCCTGTTCCTCTGAGGAGTCTGACCATCGCTTCAGGAAGCTGCAAAGAGGGACTGATGACAGCAGGCTGAAAGGGGACCCAGGACACACTTCTATTCCTCAGGGCTGTGAAGGTGACCCTGGTTACATCCCCAAACTCCCGGGCCAGGGAAGGAAGGGCAGCCCTGAGGAAGAAGCACCTTCAGTGGTGCCATCTTCCATTTCTTCTATCGGGTTTCAAGAAAATCCCCTCATATAGAGCTGGCCTTGTTTACATTAAACAAATACTAGCTCCTCCTTTGCAAGTATGTTTGTCTTCTGCTAGAAAAACACAGAAAGCTTTTTAAATATGCTGCTGGAAGAAACAACAGCTCCGTAGGTAATGGGATGCCCGTTTGTGAAGTCCTATATTCAAGTCAAAATACTAGTATGTAATAAGCCTGCACTTAAACGCATGGATACAAGCATTATTTGAAGTGAAGAGATATTACAGATAGGGTTGAAAATGGAAATATTAGGGGGAAAGCAATGCTTCTCATTTACTTTTCCTGAGATCTTAGGAAAAAAGACCTTACTGTATTCCAAAGCCGGGCTTGTGACATGTAATAATTACTTAAAACAAAGCCTAGCCAGCGCATCCATTTACAGATCAATGAATCCAAAGATTTTTAATTGCTTCCCTAAAAGGTTTTAATCTGCCCACCACTTTTGTTCTTCCACTGCAGTTTACCGGCAGTTTTAACCACTGAGCATGAGCAGAGCAACAGCAGCACCTATTAACCGTGACCAAAGACTTGGCCGTCTCCAAAAGAGCCTCCACGGTTGGGGTGACTTGCTCATCTTCTCCCCAACCCAGCATGGCCATATTGAGGAGACAAATCAGGTGCTTTGAATCTCTAAATCCATATTACACAGAGTATTCCCTACGTTCACCAACCTGTTTTAGCTCTCTATTGCACCAAAACCCATGTTTAAAATGCTAACAACCAAAACAGCATGGAAGTGACCAGACCTGTGCTATCTTCACCACTGAAGCATGGGGACATGCCACCACCACCCAAGCCCTCCTTGTGCTGCTGGGGCGTAGTGTTGGCTGCTCACCTTCAGTTAGCCCCTTGCTATGAAACCCAGATCTTTGCAAGAGGCTTCACTCTCCCAGACCTCCCCCAGGACTATGACGTGACACCAGTACTCACCTCCCCTGTGCATGGCCTACATTCACCATCTCTATGTCTATTTGCTATTTCTACCACATCTGTTTTCCCAAAATTTTCAGACCGCACTATGCAAGTAGCCCATCTTCATCACTGTGTACCCAAATTTGTTTCCAGACCATCATGGATTGAGAGCAGCCCTGCAGACGACTTGGGGGTGTTGCTTGATGAGAAGCTCAACATAACCTGGCAATGTGCACTTGCAGCCCAGAAAGCCAACCGCATCCTGGGCTGCATCAGAAGCAGCGTGACCAGCAGGTCGAGGGAGGGGATTCTGCCCCTCTTCTCTGCACTGGTGAGACCCCACCTGCAGTACTGGTAGCTCTGGGGCCCCCAATATCAGAAGGACATGGACCTGTTGGAGCGAGTCCAGAGGAAGGCCACAAAGATGATCAGAGGGCTGGAGAACCTCTCCTATGAAGAAGACAGGCTGAGAGAGTTGGGGTTGTTCAGCCTAGAGAAGAGAAGGCTCTGGGCAGACCTTCTAGCAGCCTTCCAGTACCTAAAGGGGGCCTACAGAAAGCCAGAGAGGGGCTTTTTACAAGGCCATGTAGGGATAGGACAAGGGGTAATGGCTTTAAACTGAAGGAGGGTAGATTCAGATTAGATGTCAGGAGGAAGCTCTTCACGGTGAGGGTGGTGAGGCACTGGCACAGGTTGCCCAGAGAGGTTGTGGATGCCCCATCCCTGGAAGTGTTCAAGGCCGGGTTGGATGGGGCTTGGAGCAACCTGGTCTAGTGGAAGGTGTCCCTGCCTGTGGCAGGGGGGTGGAAGTGGATGATCTTTCAGGTCCCTTCCAATCCAAACCACTCTATGATTCTATGGTAATTGGTGGTGAATTCAGTCACCTGCAGCCTTTGTCACACCATTAGCACTAATTCCCACCAGTGACCATTCCCCATGAACTACTCCTGCTCGTGAGAGCTGCCAGTCCTTAAGCCTTTCTGTATGTCAGGTTTTGATAGGCTGCAGGGATCACTTTCTAATTAGAGTGGTATTTAGTTCTAGGTCAAATGGCTTCTAATAATCTAAGTTCAGCATCTCAGTGAATTTAGCTTTGCCAGTTAAACTTGCAACCTCGTAGAAGCAGGAAATTAGGTCTGCATAACAAGACCAATTTTCCACAGCCAGGTAAATGCCATGGATAATGCTCCTAACCTGTTCATCTTCACTGACAGAATGCCACGCTAGACCTACATACAAAAACAAACTTTGATTTAATCTTCAAAAATCAGCATTTTCCAGAAAATACAGAATTTTATCAAGAAATTACTAGAAATGTTTAGTAAGAAATATCTGTAGAATCAGAGCAAATCACAAAAGCAGGTCCATTTAGAGAAAATACAGTAATTATTGTGCTGTTGGAAACAATGGATTTATAAAAATACTTTTGTTCTATGTTAAATGTCACGCTAAGTAGTGTAAAGATGTTCACTTTTACAGTCCTGTTCCATACTCATGGGTCTGCAGCAGGAATAATTAGGGGGTTTATATGATAAATTTCAATATTAGGAAATGCATCTAAATACGTTATTTTTTTCCTGGTTTAGTATTTTTGTTGTTAAAGCCACATGCCTTACCTTCTACCCCAAGTTGTTACCAGTGGTCAGAGCAGAGATCTTTGCTGATGTAGCAGAGGACTCAGCTCTGCTCTGAGCGGTGCTCATCAGCTGTTATTCTTCTGACGAACATGCCACAAAAAGAGACTGTGACATACTTTGCCATAAGCCAGAGGGTAAGTTGGGATGGTGAGTGTTTGTGTTGATTGAAACAGATCTACAGAAAAGCCAGAGCACAGCTTTGGAAATACAGGCTGCTAATTTGCCAGAAAAAAAAAAAAAACCAAAACAGTTAACTGAATTAAGTCCATAAAACAAGAGCACGATTGAGATTAATGCCGAATACGCAAGTGGCATCCCATGACAAATGACTGTGCAACGCTAAAACAGCTCATGTGCTGAAGGATAAAGCAGCATATTCCACATCACTCACAAATAAAGAGATAGAAGCTTAAAAAAATTACAGCACAGCTGAAAAGCTACACAGGGAGAACAGCAGGGAACAATTTTGGGCAACCTCTTAGTCATTGCAAGTGCTTTTCCAGCCATGGCCCCATCGGACGTAGCCTGCCAGGCAAGTACACGCAAGTGAGCGGGTCTCTCTGCAGAAGAAGGGGAAAGCTTATCTGTATTTTCTGCCAGCACTTTGAGCAGTAGGTATTACTTTTCATAGATCAGAGGCATTCCATTCAGGCTCAAAAACTCTTCAAAATCTTATCTGCCTGCTTCGAAGAACTAAAACCAACATCCCAGCAGTTCTCTAAACAGCAGTTCAAAACCAGAAGTATTTCTGTATTTGTACACAGATATAAGCTCATGCTCTGTTTTATGTATATGTAATGTGTGTGTATTTATAGGTACGCTCACAGACAAGAAACTAGACTACTTTAATGGTTATGCACCATCAGAAAGTGGTCTATCAAAATTGTGCCATTTCCAACAAAATGTGTGAGACAGATTAGACCTACTGATGTTCAGGGCAAAGCCTGAAGTATTGACCACTCTTACTCTCTCCAGAGAGAATAACTTGGATTGATACTTTAAATATAAGGCATCGCTCTTTTCTGAAATTACTCATTTCCTTGAAAAAAAAATCTGATAGCAATCAGTTATCCTATCGGAAAAAACACCTTCATGTCACTATTGAAATGGCTGCAATATCAAATATCTTCCTAATATTTCTGAAGTCATAATCCATAAATAAAAATACTCTGTAGTTTACAGGAAAAAAAAATCACAAAAAAAAAGGCTTTTAGCATGTTTTCTAGGATTATAACTTGAGCCTGTTGATCTTAGCAGCAGCATTGCACGTTACTACTGACAGATTCTTGAGGGTTGAAGACATTAAATGGTAGCTCACAGGTACTTTTTGAAAAGATAACATCTAACTGGAGTAGGACATTTGGGTTCCAAATCTTGTAATTTCACAGGGAGCAAAATCTTTCATGAAATTAATTTAAATTTATCTTTTACTGAGCCATTTTCTTTATAGAACTCTTGATGCTATGGCAAATATACCAGGAAAATATTGCTTATATTTTCCTTGCTGCTACTGCTTTTAAGTACTTGCTACCTAAAAATCAAGTCAGACTGCATTTCTTTTAATTCTCCCATTGAGATCCATTAACCATTTCCTATGCGCTTTCCATAACGCATGTACTATTTACAGGCTACATATACCCTGTAAAGACCATGCTGCCTAGGAAAGTCTAGTAGTCTGCTGTGCCTGGAGCCAAAGGTGTGCTCATCAGTTTTAACACCAACCCCACGGCCTGACAGCCTTATCTCACGTGCCGAGCCTTGCATGAGAACCTGGGATAGCTGCACAGCAATAAATATTCCCATCTGGTGTGTTAATGGCAGGAAGAACCTCCTCTCCTCATCGTGTCTCTTAATGAGAGAAGACAAAACTCCTCAGCAGGTCAAAAAAATAAATGCATACATTTTTAGCTTTTCCCATCCCATGCGTCTGTCACATAATTACATATAATCCTCCTAGGATTTGAAGCACAGTACAATAGAGGAAGGACTTTAGATTATAAGTACCTGAGGTGAAATAATGACACTGAGAGAAGTGGGTCAAATTTAATCTGTGGATTAAATTATCAGCACTAGAAAATTATTTTCTCCAAAATATCCATAAAACCCATCTTTTCTAATCAGCATTCATGAGAAACTGAAGGGTAAACAAAACATTTAGAAATTTCAACTCTTAATACTCTTTCTCAGTAGATTAATAATTGTAGAAAATTATCAGCCTGCTATTCTAGATGATCCTAGAAACTTGGCTTGAAGAGGAAAAATAATTTATTTCACAGCTTGTCTTCAGCTTCTAAAGCATTGAGGTTAGCACTCCTACACGGGAGAGAGGCAGAGACTGTGTAGAAGAGAAAAACACACAGTTGTGCTGGATTTCATAACCTTTTCTAGTTGAATCTGGGATATCTCGATTCCTTAAATCCTATGAGCCCATGACAGAGCTACGGAGCAGACCATCCCAGATGTGCATGATTAAGTACACACTGATACAACAAATTGCTGAAACCTGTGCTAATTAAACATCCCACATGCCTCAACAGTTAATTGTCAGAGGCTTCTTGTAATCAATCACCACTTGACAGAGTGAGTCATCCCTGGAGCATCCCTTACCAGCCACTGCTTTCAGGGAAGGCCACCCTGGCTGCTGGGCGAGGGCTCAGCGGCTGCTCTCAGCCCTTTGCATTCAGCAGCGCACGCCGCTCTACGTCCCCATCCCACCTTGGCTGCCCCACCGTTTCCTGACCCTCATTGCCCTAACCGACTTTCCCTGGCCGTTGTGCGACGCCCCAAGGCCAGCTCCTGACCCAGCCTTGGCAGCCCTCCACCTCCCCAGGTTTCCCTGCACCACCATGCCCCTGGGGGGTAAATTAAGATTTATCTTATTACTCAGAAGTCTTGAACAGCATCGGTAAGTGCTATTTAAAAATTCACTGGCTAAAAAAAGAATAATCTAAATATGAAAATTACCTTGACAAAGCTGGCGAGATGAAAAAGGAAGAGTGTCACATCCAAACTTATGTCCAGGATATCACTGAACAAGCCAACAGCTACAGGAAGCCTTTGGCATAAACTCATCAACAAGAGGGTTTGTTTTCACTGAGAGTCCAGGATGCAGCTCAGGACCACTGTTACCATCCACTATGATGAGCACTCTTCACACACCCCTGGGGACAATCCTGCTCAAAGAGCTTATCGTTTCCAGAGAGGTGGGGACTTTCAAGTAATAGATGCAGAGAGAGAGAATGCACCACAAAAGCAAACCATGGTGCCATAAAGGCCAGTGTATCATCCCTGATTCCCAGCTCTCCATCAGCTACTGAATCACAGCCAGATCTAATTTTACTCTGTTTCTTCATGTGTGTTTTTCTTCTTTGGTAGCATCACAGTAGTAAGGATGGTTTAAGACCATCAAACAAGGCAAAAGCTGTAGTCATAGGCAATGGTGTTTGGGGTTTTTTTTTTTCTTTCAGAAGGGCAGAGAGCCAGAAGACCTCCTAACAAGCCACCTTCCATGCCCAAGAGAAAGGAGCAGACTTGAAACAGTTCAGGCTAGAAACCATCCCCCTGAACCTAAAGTCTTTATGTTGACCCCTTGGAGACAGTAGTGTGCTTAGCCTTGTTTGCAGTGATCAGGGAAATCCTCTGGGAATTAAAAGTTTTGGTGGATGCTTGCACAACATAGTTTTGGGGAGGGAGCTGGGGGAAGGCAGTGAGGCAGCTGTGTGTTTGCAGGGAGGTATTTTGGGAGGCAGAGGAGGGCTGTAGGAATCCCAGAGAGGTACGAGACTGATAGCCCAGGCAAAGAGCGGGAAGGCTGCAGAGATGAATCACTGATGGGAGAAGGGCCACCTTTCAGCTCCTGGATGAAGCAATCATGGATCACCCTCCTGGACATACAGATCTGGATGACACCTCAATTGTATTCACTTTTCTAAGCAAGGTTTGACTGTTACCCATGATGTCTACTGCCTAGTGTCTCCCAAAAGAGCATCTATCAGAGAACCAAGCTACCACATCAGGCTGAAACATTGGCTTGTGATTTGTTCCTGAAGCTCCTCCTAACCCTGAATAATGCACCAAGTCATTCTTTTCTTCCTGCCTCAGCGATGTTCCTGAATTTCCTTCCATGTCCCCTCATTCTCCTCCTCTATGTAATTCTCCAAACACAAAAACTTCCCCGCCCTTTTTTTTTTTTGGTGCCTTTTCAGTTTTCAATAAACTGAACTAAAGCTGCTCAGACCTGTGTGAATAACACACAACAATAAGGAAAAGTCAATGCCTGTTTTCCACCCTCGTCTCATCAAAGAAGTAATGAAAAGCAGCACACGATTTTCCCTATTTTTAGCTTTGCAGGTACAGATTCCAGGAAGACTTATGCACCATGACACCCCAAAGAGCCTGCAGGGCACTTGTCTCAAAACTTATTATTTCACTTCAAATGCCTTGGATGAGGAGAAGTACATTTGAAAAGCAGGTCCTTTTTTCCCCTCTGAGGCAGCATTTAAGCAGACAGCACAGCTTAGGTCACGAAAAAAAAGCAGAGATGTTAGCATTTAAGTCACCCTTTCAGATTCAGGCAACTAAAATATAGGCCTCCTTAAAGACACTAATTAATTTCAAACACAATGAAGCATTATCTCCTTATAGTATTTCAGCAATTTCATTCGCTGGTAGGGAAGATTTAATGATACTGTTAACACTTGTACTGTTTCATGCCATCGCATTTGTTTGTAACGCATGTATCCTGGAAATAGTTTGCAAATCCAGCTCTTAGTTTTGAAAAGATATTTTTACAGCAGCTCTCTGCACCAGTTGGCTGGTATCAGATCTGCGCCTGGCTCAAGTCTGCCATTGCCTTCCTGGAATAAAAAGAAAAAGCACATATTTGACTTCAGAAGCAGAAAGCCTGTCAAGGCTCTGCTAGGGACAACTTAGTCTCTTGATTAAATAATTTGGGGCCCAACTTTCTAATCATTCAAGTGCAAGCATAAATATTCATGAATTATGAGAGTATTTACCGTCTCCCCCAAGACGCTTACTGTATGTCACAAACAAACAAAAGTAACAGGATAAAAGTGCCACAGAATTTCAATTCTTCAGCAGGAAGCTGCAACGAACCATTCAAGATGATGAAAGATGGACCCTTGTAGGGTCCTCAGACTGCAGCTCTGGCTGAGCTGGATCTCCAGACACTTCGCCAGCATCCTTTCAAGACCAAGTTGCAATACCGCTTCTAGGGGCCTTCAGGACTGGTAGGTGGTCCAGCATATCTACATCTGTAGACGTTTAATTAGGGTGGTTCATTTTGTGGCCTGATTTTAGGAAGTCCTGACCACATACCCTCAAAGCCATGCTTGCTTTGACAGACAGTAGTGAACATTAAAACCCAAAGAATTTGCTATTTTATTATTGTAAAAATACAAGGTTGTGCATTGATAGAAAGGAATTAAGAAATGAAATAATTAAGGAATAAAATGGACACTAGACAACAGCTGCTTGGAGAATCATGATACCATGTAGAGCTCTCCTGCGTTTTAGGATGATTTTTAATTACTTCACTCACGCCATGGTTAATTGTGCATTTCACACATGTGCCTTTAAACATTTGGCCATTATTGCATTTTTATGAAGTTCAGCTCTGACTTAAATTCACCCAGACATATTAAAAACCCAGCAGCACCACAGATGCAATAAACCAGATGCTGAGTAAAGCCAAAGGTAAGTGAAAAAATAACATCATTAAAAACTTACATAACACTTTATTTATGGACCTTATTCTCAAAATACTGTTAATTTTACTGCACATAAAATGACAAAAAGTTATTGCTGCTGTGCCACAGCGTTGCTTGCTCTGACACTGGATTTCACACAGTGAAAAGCATGCCAACCCTCCTCGCGGTGAAATTTTCCACATGGATTTTGCTGAAAGTGAACTTCCCCTCTGTGTATCTTGACGACACCACAAATCTTCACATCCACTTAAAATAAACGGCTTTTGCAAGAACAAATGAGCTTGCCCCATCCGTTCCCCAGGCTGGCTGGCAGCTGCACCGCAGCCTCAGGGTGACACTCAGGGTGACCGACCCCCAGCCCCCAGCTGCACCTTCCCCTGCTCAGGGGTGACATGTCCCACCCAGCTGAGACCGTGGGCAGGGGACCCGGCATCTGGCTGCACAGCACCATGAGAAAAGTCCCCAAAGTGTATTCTGGGAGAACAGTCACCCCCAGTTTTCACTAAAAAAGTAACATGGGGGTTGACAACTCTTGAGTTTTTAGAGGCAAACAAGTAGTCCTGCTGTTTTCTAAAGTTATTTGCTCATAAAGACTTGCGCCTGATTATGGTGGGGGGGTTGGTTGGTTGGTTTGTTGGGGTTTTATAACAACATGGACAGCTGAAATTTCTGAAATAAGCCCCCAAAATTTACAGCACATCTTCAGGGAGAAGAGGTGACATTATTTAGCATTACGAGAGAGGAATCTAGATACAAAGAACAAATTTACCTGAGCACTGCACTACAGGATTATCCTGTGGTAAGTCAAACTATACTGATCCTAAAAAAATCTTTGAACAAATAAGCCTTGAAAGCAATAAAGCCCTGCCCCAACGGTGCCCAAATATAACCTGTGAGGAAGCGGGAGCAATCTCCTCACACTCAAAGAAGCCTCTGCTTCACTGTCCCATCCGCCAATTCTCACATCTCCCAACACAACCGCCACTGAGGAGTTTATTCCCAGGGTTGTGTCTCAATCTTTGCTTCTCTGCCCATGTGCTTGGAGCTGCAGAAAGCTCAACAAGTCATTTTGCTTGCAATCATTGCTGACACCCATCCAACACTGCCTCCTGCTATCAAGCCTGCCTTCCCTTGGAGCATTTACAAGGGCAAGCTGGAGAAGAAAGAGGTCATCAAAACCCTAATAAAACTCATGTGTGGAGTTAAGCCTGCATAGTAGGTTTTGTGCAAGCCTTGGGCAAAGATCTGCATTTCTGCTGGTCTCAGAGATGCTAGTGTTTCTCAGAGAGAATATGCAGGACATGGGGAACGTAAGGGATAGGGACTGAGCACAGGAAGGAATATAAACTGATATCCTAGGGAGCAAGAAAAAGCTTGAGAAAAGAAATGGAAAGCTCAAAAAAAAAAATTAAGGATACAAGAGCAGCGATTGATCGAAAGAAGGAAAAGAAATGGAAACAGGTGAAGGGAAAGCAGTAGATGATGCAGCTTTAAGAATATATATAAAATATAAATTATTTATGCATGCTTTATTTATTCTATGTCATGATATTGCACATATATTGATAGGAAAGCCATGCATACTTGCCCAAGTATACGAGTAGTTGCAGGCCATCACTCTTAGCAAAATGCCAGTGTGGCTCTGGAGTTCAATACCTATTCCTTGCTGGATAAAAAAAAACCCAAATCTGCTGCTTCCTGAGTTCAGCATTAAGGTAATCTTCCGATCTCCAGAGAGCAAAGTATCCAGTGTATTCTTACTTGCATGCCAGAACTCGGGAAGCAGCTTAATCTCCCAGCTAATCCTACCAGGAGCAGTGCACAAGCCTGAGGGAGATGCCAAAGTGCTGAACGCAAGATTGCTGAGCTCCACTGCAAGGCAAAATCTGGGGTGCCCAAACTGCCTTCCTGTTTATTCAAGGCTGCATTTTTAAGTGGGCTAAAATGCGACACTCCGGGTACATCACCTCTCACAAGACTGATCACAAATTTTCAACCTTTTATTTTCTATAGTAACCTCTCATTTAGACATTTCTTTCAAAATCTTATAAAAAGATTAAAGAAGATCCTGGATTTTGAGATGGTTTTATATGAACTACAGTACTTCACAACTATCTGGACATGAAATATTTCAAGGCAGTGCAATGCTGACCTCTTTCTCTATGGTGTTCCTCTCCTTTCTCCTTACACCTTGACTTCATCCACAACACGACAATTTCTTTTTTCACTGGGCACACTGAAGCCAACTGTTAGCATCACTTCCAAATTTAAACGTCTCCAGAATAGTCAGCTTTGCCAAACAGGACAACTGAAAATTTTGAGCTCATAACCCATCTCAAACCTGAAAGCACCGTTGAGCATAGCTCCCTGCAAACCAAGATGTATTTTGGCTGCACTTTGCTGAGGAAAGAGGGGAGGAAAGGGAGCTGAAAGGAAATTGAGCTGAGGCAAAATTGAGGACAACATCCTCACTTTCTTCTCATAGATCTTAAGACTGTTTTATCCAGCACAGACTGCCAGCTGCCTTTAATTGGTTTATACTGCACACTAAAGCAGACTGATATTACACCTGCAATTACTTGAAAGACGTATCAAGAACCACACAAAGATCATAAAATATCAGGGACTTCAGGGCATGCTGTAAATCTGTGCTCAGATGCAAGGAGCTGCAGCAATGAGAGTTTTACCACCACCACACCCTAAGCCGAAGGAAGACTTTGTTCTTCTGCTCTAGGGAAAAAAACTTAATCCCAGCTCAGACCTCCACCTTGCCACAGAAATACTGCAGATATAGCACCGCTTTGTCATCCCAGCATTGGGAATGCCTTTTAAATGGTGGGGAAAACATGAAAAGTGCAGTTTAACTGCTCTTAATTCAGTTTTCTTACAAGGCAAATCAAATGATCAGCTACCCAAAACCTAACAGTTTCACACTTTGCAAGGGGCTTGAATTCACACAGCATTTTTTTTTTTTTGACATATTATTTTACTTGCTGGCGTACATGTTTTCATCTTCTTTTAATTGCTTATTTCTGCATCTCCTAATTTTAATTTGTGCCACTATCCAATTTTTTTTTTTTTTTTAAAAACACTCATTTTTTCTGTTCATGCAGCTTTGGCAACCCATTTGGCATGGATATATGCTTTGTTTCTTTATGCTGATATCTCCTTTGTGGCAGTTATTCTGAAAGACTCCTTTAGTGGGACATGTTCCAAAACATAATGGAAGTGCTTCCCAGCTTGGGTGGCAGTATGTGTATTAGGATGGAAGAAGGCCAAGGAGGTAGATGGAAATAAAGGGGACTACATAGCTCCAGTCCTTTGCTTTGCACTGAAGTGCGGATAAACCATTGAAACACAAAATGGTTAAGGTTGGAGGCACCCCTAGAGATATCTGGTCCAATGCGGCTGCTCCAAGCAGGACAGCTAGAGCCAGTTGATCCCAGGAACAGCCAGGGTTTGACTATGCCCAAGGATGAAGAGTCCACAACCTCTCCAGGCAACCTGTTTGACAGGAACATGTAAGGTTTCTGGCATCCCAGCTAGTAACAGTTTTCCCACCCCGAAGTCCACATGTTCTCAACCTACAGGCTCTTGGCTCACAAACACAAGCTGAACTACCTGTGTTTACAGTATACCACAAGAACACAGCCAGCTGCAAAACTAGCCTTCCGGAGCCATACTGCAACACCACTCAGCAACTTCTCTTTTCATTAAAAGGTCTGCAAAGCCTTGGAGAAAACCAAGAAACAAACTTTACCAGCTGATATCTTCGAGTGGAAATGCTTTCCCAGGACTTTTTTTTCAGTGACAGAATAACACAATCTCCTCTATTTTCCTGGTGACCCTCTTTTTGCTTTAACCTGTAATCCAAATACAATATGCCTAAGATTCTTTTTTCTCCCCTTTCGTTTTTATTCTTCAGATTGCCTTAGCTCACTTCTGTCACAAAAATGAATCCAGCCTCATACAGCCCAGCTCAGATTCAGTTTACATTTATGCTGAAATGCCAGCCATGTGTGGCTGAGGCAGTTGGTCTGTACTTTATTTCCCACCTTAAAGCCCTCACATGACTGGTAAAGTCACCTCAAAGCCAGAGTATTACAATGCTTATGCAATCTGTAGTCATTTGGTGCTTTATGATGCTCTCAAACATAAATCAGCCATAAGAAAGGGGCAGGTAGAAGGAGTAGTGAGTCTCTCTTGGTATAGGAGAATTCTGGGAGGGTAGAAGAAGGTGAGGAACTCACTAGGATCATCACACTCAAAGGTTGCTGCATCAGTTGTACATTTTCAGTCAGTTTAAATATGAACAGTTAATGGCCACGTTCTTGTTCAGCATTTCCAGCTGAGGTTCGTACCATCTTGATGACATCCCGTATAAGATGCAGTAGGAATATGGTGGCGTACAGCTCTCAGGGTGCTGTGGGTCCAATGTTCCCCAGGGAATGGTACACATCAGGATGAAAACAGGCTGTGGAAAAAGAGAAGGACCCAGAGCCTGGCTGACATGCTTGCCAGCTGTGGAGAACAGGTTGCTGGTCTATCTCCTCTAGTGCGACTCATTTACAGGAACTGCTGCTGGCTACAGGTTTAAGCCTACATAAGGAAAAGCTCCAGAGGAAATTGTAGCGCTCAGTCCACGCAGTTCATTACAATCCTTCGATCACCCCTAAGCTCGCTGAAGAATCTGTAAATCTGCAAAAGTGTAAGACAGTGGAAGAATGAGAAGTCAGATGATCAGAGGTGCAGAGTACATGGAAGTACATCCCACTGACTTCAATCAGGGCTTCTTTGAAAACTAATTTCTTCATTTTCACCTTCCTTGGGAGTAAAAGATGAGCATAGTAGGGGAGAAGAAAGAATTGCACATGTTCTGCATAGGAGATAGACTCCTACTGTGCAAAAAAACCCACATTCAGCTATACAGGGAAACTCAGGACCTGTCATTAGCTCCAGAGACTTCATAGCTGCTGCAATTACCATTCCATGCTCACTCACCATACCCCTCAGCTTCTCCAAAGGTCTTGAGCAAAGCAGCTACAAGCTCTGGCTCATCTTACTTAGAACACAAGACAACATATAAACCTCTACAAAAGCCACAAATCTTTAGCGATCTTGAGTGACACGCACAAATAGCCAAGACATGATCTGGCATGATGAACTGCCTTCTGTCCTTCCTTTGCTGACAAGCCAGCATGTATGTGTGTATAATCGTATTTTCTCTAAGCTGTTCCTAGTACAGCCCTCTCAGCACTTTCTCAAAGCAATAAATTATAGACCGCAGCCTTTTCTCTGTGCAAAAAATCTCTACAGGCAAAAGTGGGAACACGAAGGCTGTGTTGACCTTTCAATTCATTTTTATCTTCATGGGCACACCAGGTATCTTGTATTCTTTTAAACAGAGCTCCAATAAGCAAAGCTCTATGTAAAAATGAGACCACCTCCCACAAGGCTTTATTAGTGTGCCCCTAAAACCTCCAGGCGACTTAAGCTGAAATGACCTCTATTGCAAATAAAGCAGGAGTCCTGAGAGTGTTCAGAACGGTGTTGTCAAAGAGAAGCAGCAGCCTAGAAATTGCTGCAAGCGAAGGAACAGCACAGCAGGGAGCAATTGGTGTTTTAGGAAAAATATCTGCAACGCTTTCTGGTTAGCTAATCACACCTTGAGCTAGTGCCGGTGGGCTGCCGGCCAGCACGCCAACCTGCTGCACGCTCACGATGCTTTTGGGGTGATCTCGCCGGGGGCTGGTTCGGCTGGGGAGAGGCAAGGATGCTGGTCAGGCACCTGGCACTACCACCCACCACCTTGCCACGTGTGGCTACTTCACAGATGCCAGCAGATGCCAGCTTGCAAAGCAGCAGGGTTGCAGCTCCTTTCTGGTGTAGAAGCAAGCAGGTGATTACAAGCCATCTCAGCCCATCTCCTTCTAACTTTAATATCCTGTTCCCAGGGACAGCAGAATGAGACTAATTTAGGGGCTAATTCTAGCAGAGGAGCAGGCAGGGATGAAGTAGGCTGTGTAAAAGGTACAAACAGAAGTAAATCTACCCTACAGCAGAGATTAAAGCTAATACTGGAAGATGCTGTTTTGAACCTAATGGACTCTGCGCTGTCTATTAGCAGTGGGTAAACGGGAGGTACAGATGTACCTCTTGGAGGTCAGGTTTTCATGAACTGACTTGCATGGGAGGCTGTGGAATTGTGGTCTTATTTTCTCTAGTAAAGTAAACCCTTTCCTCCCAGGAATAAGCCAGTTCTCATTAAAAAATAATATACACATCCCCTTTCAGTGTTGTATTTGTTTCATTTCATGCCAGTGGAACATTATAGTTTTCCAGAGAAAGACTTGGGTATAAAAACTACAGTCACACACTGATCAATGGGAGTCCAGACAAGCTTTCCAGCTAAACAGCAACTGAGGGTATATAATAGGGACAGAATTATTATTTACATTCAAACATACGAACAGTAGCAGAGAATTCTTTTCCTGGAGAAAATAAATGCTGACACACTACCTCTCAGGCTGGGTGGCTTCATGTAGGACAATTTGGGGCCTTCTGGATGGAAACCTCAGAGCTGGAGAGAGCAGATGCCTACATTCACCCTGGGGCACACCATGGATACAAGACAAATTCAAGTGTAAGTATCCAAGTATAAAGGCAATAGGGATAAAAGATGTTGGAACCTCACCATCCTAGGCACAACTCTTAACACTACAGGCATCTCCAACACATAGCCCTTTCTTTGAACTATCCACCTTGAAAGCCCAGAGCTGGTTTTCACCCCACTGCTACTACTGAAAAATTGTTCCAGAGCCTCATTATCCCCATGATTTTAAATCTCCTCTTTAACTGGAGTCTCAGATGTCTTCTTGCTTTGTTTTCTATTGATTTGTTCATGTGCAATTGCTGTTCTCTGGCTTAAATATCTAAACAACCACTTTTGCCTTTTCTGCTAAGCGCACTGGATCCCCTCTCAGATTGCAACTTGCTAATCTAAAGAAGCCAAACCCACAGGACAGAAAGGCTTTCCAGCTCCTGGCTCTTCCCAGTCGTCTTTCTCTCCCAACACAAGCTCGACTCCCTTTTGGCATTGAGCAAGGGCAGATGTTATTCAAAATGTGTAGGCGGAAGACTGGACAGATTTAGGGGAAGACCAGACACATCTCACTGTAGGTGGCCCTACCATTGGCTAAAACACATTCAATGAACTCAAAGGTTTCCCAATACAAGTAGGCTTGGTGCATTCAGGCTGGAGAAAAAGGTGGAAGACTCATTAGGAATACTGTAGGTCAGTAAGAAAAAGTAAATTAATAGAAAGTGATCTGCAGGGCCTAGGACTTTATCTAGTTACCTAGGATGCAGAAATATGATTAGCCAGTATTAGTGCAGGGAAGTATGACTGCAAAGTTACCAATATTCTAGTATCTTGTGATACGCGAGCATAGAAACATCTAAAAAGAAAGGCTGTGCATGCACAGACATGCATAACCTTCTACAAGAAGTCCTGTGGGAATGGCTATATCCTCGCTGTGAGATAAGGTGACCTACAGAGATGCAGTGGGGCACATCCAGCTCAAACCATGCCATACATCTATACCCGTTGGCACCCGCATGGGGGTCAGGCAGCAAACAGTGACCACTGTCTCCTCGGGCAACACATCAGAGACCGCAGTCGAACAGGGCAAAGGGTCCCACCTTGGATCTAGAGATAAAAGTTTGGTCTCACTTTGAGTTCATGCTAGAGACCATCCTTAGTCAAATCAGATGTAAATATACATAGGTCAGCTGGACGCAGATACAAAAACAGAGGTAGTGCTGGTCTTGTTCTCACACACGTCTGAGTGGTGAACCTTCACAGCCACGTGGGCTTGACTGACATCATGATGCTGTTTGATTAGCCCAAGCATTTTTTTCATAAGTAATTTGAAAGAAAAAAACACTTGGGGAGAGAAGAAAGAAGACTGGGCCCAATTTTACACCAGTCTACAAGTCATCACATAACACTGGGCAGCCATGAGACATCTCAGGCATCGAGGCTGTATGCCCACCATGGCATGAGATGCCTCTGCACACAGCAAAGCAGCTCCGAGCCAGCTATCTGCATTTCAACCATCCCAGCAAATGGCTCTGATAGCAATCTCCCTTTGGGAAGACTGCCAGCAGGTGTATGATAACAAGAGGTATCTGTGATGATCGCACTGTTTCCCACATTGGCAAACTTTAATAATGACTGATAAGCTTTTCATTGAGTGTGTCCTTTTTCATGCTGTTAGGAGCTTCAGCAAATTTCTACATTAGCACATACATTAGCTTGCTCCACAGAAAGACAAGAGACTTAAACAAGCACAGAAAGCTCTAACCCTGCTATGAATAACAAATAGATGGCTTCATTTCCCCCCCCCCCACCCGAGTATGTTTGCAGTGCAAGACTATAGCTTTGTTCACCTGTCAGAGGACAAGGATGTAAATGACAGTGTCACCTCCAATCCTCCACAGACCTCAGCCTTGAATGCCAAATCTTTCTACAGCTTTAACTTCCCAGGTGTCGCAACAGCCACATCTAGGTTGCAGTCCTTCATCTTCATGTCACCGAACAGCTATTTTTCAGAAGACAAAAGCATACTTTATGGAGAAACAACATTCCAAAACTGAGATTTCTGTCTCTAATAAATACCCTTCTGTGCCTGTAAGGAAGCAGCGCAGAAAAGGATTCACACTGAATATTACCGATATGCTACATTGCTCTGTTGTTTTCTCCAGACTAGTATCTAATTTAGAGAGGAGCAAAGAAAGGGCACCGCTCTTTTTACTGAGGAAGAAACAAATTCAGAGATTTTGCAGGCATCTGGGCTATTGTGCTGCAATTGGGCCTGCAGAACAGAAGCTTTCATTGAAAAACTGATTGCAGAGACAGCTTTACTACATAAATCAAGGCCTTCCCGTCTGCAGCCTTGCAGCCAAATGCTGACAAACATGAGGCGGGATTCACACCACCTCACTCAGCATCCAGCTCTAGGGGTCAAATCCCCATTGAAGTCACTGCTTGAAGAACGGCTGTTGCTCCTACCTGTGCTCCTCACACATAACTGGTGTTACCAGGTCAGCTCTGCGAGCCTCCCCCCATAACCCCCTTCTAGTGCTGCATTTTGGGGGGATCCCACCCTCATCATGCTTAGCACACCCCTGGGTCTCTCCTTTGTGACAGCACATGTCCCCCCATCACCAAGCACCCAGCCAGGCATGCTCTCCTCCAGCCGTAGAGCCAAGCAGAGCAACCTGCTGCTATCCTCAGCCACACTCCCCTGAAGTGACAGTCCTTCCCTTATGTCCGTGTGTCCTGCCGGCCTTTCCTGTCTCAAAGAATAAAGACCATGGAGATAGCAGCTCACTAAGTCTTAGCTCTTAATTTTAACTGTTCTTCAGATGTCCCAGTGTATAATGCCTCGGCTAACCCAGCCTAATAGTGTTTTAGGCCAAGTTTTAATTATTTCTTTTCTTTCCCATAGCTGTGTCACTGCAATGAATGATAGATAACATGGCATCTGACAGCAATGGCATTGTTGTAGGGATAATAGAGGCTGCAGGTATACAAGCAATCCCACACAGTTTCCTACAGAGGTGCTGTATAAACTTGGCCATCCCTTACATCTTGGGCAGGAATTCACATTCAGCTGCACTCTCATACTGTCACTCCTTAGAAAAAAAACAAACAAAAAAAACCCCAAAAAACAAAAAACCCACCCCACCTTGTGTCATTACTTTAAGAATTTCCTCCTTCATCTTTTTTCTTGATATGGGCTAATTCATCACCTAACCTTCCCTTCACCCTTATCTACCTCATCTCAAGGCCTACATCGATACCATCTACAAGGACAAGGCTGCCCAGAGGTCCCAACCAGTGCTTTGGAAACCCAGATGGTCCTGGGCTGAGATCTTTCCACCAGTCTCTTTTACTCTGATCATCTGTCATGACATTGGAAGTGACAACATGGCTGCAACTTGCTCATAATATGGCACATGGGTGGAGGCTATGGCCAGGTTGGCTCACCTGAGCAAAGGTCTGGATCTTCCCTTTGGGCACACTCAGGATTGCTCAGCAAAAGTAGGTATCTGGATCCTGAACATGTTGACTTTAAGCTGAAGCACACTAGCAGCACTTTGATGTCAATTCACACTGTCTGGGTCTCAAATTTGCCAAAACTCAGACAAAAAAATTCCTGGAGGCAGACAGAAGACCTGGATACCTGACGGTTCCTATTTTTAAAAGTCACTGACAAGTTGCTAGATTTAAAAAACTGACCTACTTTAGTGGCTGTTTCATATTGAATTTTTTCCCTTCAGGATGCCAGCTATTCTTCTTCTGCTTTTTCCTCCAAAAAGCATTTTTGTACTTTGACATAAATATAAATATAAAAACAGACATGCCACTCCAATTATGGCAGTTTTCCTGCCAGGTTAAGTGCAAGCTATCAATTTTTTTTGTGAAATATAGAACAGAAAAGCATACACAAATGGTTTCCACTGTCATGTCTCATTTTACACACAAGCATTTACATATTAAATAACCACACACCTTTGTGACAGGCAGCACTCCTATACATAGTTTGAGAGACAAGATATTCCTGAGCACTTTCAGCGTAGCAATCACAAGCTACTCAGATGCATAAATACTCAGAGAAATAAAGGCAACATTGCTTCATCAGTCAGAGTATCAGGTAAGCCACTGACCAGAAGTTAGTACTGTTTCCTCAACGCTACTGGTACACTGCAACTACCAGGATCACACCACTAACCGGAGCGTGATGGGAAGGACTGGTTATCCCCCCTCTATAAATGACACTGGCTAAGGATGAACCGAGCTACTAACAGTAGCAATTGTGCCTACAGTAAAACAGTTATTACACATATCTATTTACTGCAAACAAATATAGTTTCCTTAAATGGAAAACTAACTTCTATTGAAACGGCCTACATGCATCTTGCAATAAAACAAACTGGAAGAATTGTTGCAAATATTTCTCCCAGAAACTTATGCTCAGTCTAGGACTAGCTGAATTTGAATATCTCTCTTCTATGCAAGCACCCAGATTGCATGCATTTGTTTAAACTAGCACCACCACCATGTTTTACAGCCCAAAAATCTTTTCCCCACAGAGCAGAAGACCTCAGTCCAGCACAGCATGCACTTTACTGCTAAATAAAACATGGTAGCAGGCGGTCTCTCTAGAGCCTTTAATGAGCCTTGCAGTACATGTAGACGGTACCTGCTCATCAAGTAGTACTCTAGTGTTTGCTATCAGACTCCAACTTGCCCAAGAGTCTTGGAAATGCATCTTTTAAAAATTCATAATAATAAATGACTACTAATATCATTGCTGGTCTTGCTAGATTTTCCCTGAAAGCGTGCTCTCTTGCCTTCTACACTGAAGACAAACTGCATCCTGGTGCCCCCACAACGACTCCACACGCAACAGCAATTACTCGAGGAGAGTTTGTTCTGTTCAAACGATTGTTTGCAAGAGGGAAACAGTTCAACCCAGTTTCCCAGCTTTGCCCCAAAGCACAATGCTTCAAAGTGTCAGCATATTTTTTCCGTAGGCAGCTGCACTCAAAAAAAAACCAACAACAAAAACCCAACCTGTGGAAGCACCTTCCTGACTCTTACTCCTCTAGAGTACACTGGATAAAAATCTTCATATTTTCCAGCAACAGAAGGATTTTGGCTAAACCCTTGTGTCTGCAACAAAAAGCAAAACAATTTGGTGTGCTATCATGAAGGAAGATATGGCTTAATTAAAACTGAAAAGGAGATCAACTGCATTGATATTTGGAGAAGTGTTTCCTTTAGAGATACAATTGCACGTTTCTATTAACAAAGCTTATCTAAGAAGTTATATGCCTCGTTCAAACAAATTAAATCACAGGTTGCCCTGCTGAGTATGTCTGAGTTCATGCTAGAGACCATCCTTAGTCAAATCAGATGTAAATATACATAGGTCAGCTGGACGCAGATACAAAAACAGAGGTAGTGCTGGTCTTGTTCTCACACACGTCTGAGTGGTGAACCTTCACAGCCACGTGGGCTTGACTGACATCATGATGCTGTTTGATTAGCCCAAGCATTTTTTTCATAAGCAATTTGAAAGAAAAAGATGCACACCTGCGTTTAGCTGCTTTCTTGTAAATGCAATAGCCAGGCTTGTAAGAGCAAGCAGGCATTATATGGCTGTGCAGGGAAGGGAGCTGAAGGACTCTCTCACATTTTGGGAGAGAAAAATCACGCTGTTCAGCCAGGCACTCAGATAATCCAGCGATGGGCACTGTTAAAAAACCACAGCACCACACCAATACAGGTAAAAAAGCACACAAATTCTACAGGAGTAGAGAAAGGAGTGATAAGCAGCGGGGTTTGGGGGTTTTGTTCAGATTTATTTTCTCATTATTAGCTGTGGGTAACAGTCAGCCTAAGGCAACAAGGTACAGGAGCACACTTTGTGTCTGCAGGAGAGAGCTGGCTCTGTGCTTAAAGGCAGCACCGCACACCATCTTGCTTCAAAGTTTATCAAAACATTACTCAGATCATCAATTACAATTTCATTTTGAGAGAGAAAGCCATGCTAATGATAAATGAGGGATAAGAGCAACAATGAGAGAGAGAGAAGGGAGAGGAGGAACAAATAGATTTGTAATGGTCTTCCAGAGCCGTTAATTAAAGAATGAGTGCTCTTGCAGGTAAGAAGCAGATATATTGCATTTTGCATAGTGTTTCAAGTGCAGGAGGGTTAGTGAGCTGCTAAATAATTATTCTTTAGGTCCAGGTACTTGAAGTCTTGGTAGAAACAGTAATTGAAAGCAAAGTAGGAAAGTATCTGGAATGTATAATTAGACAAATTTGAGATGGGCAGAGTGCAGGCACTGGGCAGGCAAAGTGCGTGCAGAGACCTCCACTGCTCCACCACCCTCTGCTTTGCGTTACCCCATGCAGGAAGCTGTGCTTAGCTGTTGGGGGTATGTCTCCTAGGGCCTCTCAGACACAGACAATTTCCTTCATCGTCTCTCCAGCCGCCCTAATCCTTGATTAGAAACACAACCAGAATAGAAACTTACACTAGAAAGTGCTGGAGCTGACAAAAATAAGGCCTATGAAGAGGTAACCTATGGGTAGACTACAGTAATTCCAAAAGCTTCCAAGAAGCAGCCCACTGTGTCAGGTCCCCAATCTCTCCCTTTTGGCATTTAGTTGATCATTCATCCACCTGAACGGGGGGGCAGCACGTCCCAAGCAGGGTTGGAGCAGCTCAGAGACATGTCAAGCTCCAACACAACCAGTTATCGTTCATAAGGAGCTGCCACGTGCAAGCTGATCCGTCACAGTAAACTTCTGGGCTTGGCAGGGACTTGTTAAGCCACAGTAACGTAGTCACTAGGTTTATTTTACAATGCTATCCTGAGGCTTGCTTACTCACAGACTGAATTCATATCTGAGCTTTGGTCAGTCTTTTCTCAGATTCATCCCACAGAAGTGAACAAAAATAACACAACCTATTCATTCTAAGAAATAATTTCTTATTCCAAAACAAGCACATTATGAGCATTTCATGCTGAGCATTATGCAAGAACTAGGTTTTCCTGGTTGCTGTGGATGACCATCACAATCTTCAATTACACGCCCGTAAGCTGCTCTTCCAGAAGCACTCCTTCTCATTCAGTAAATGAGAACTTAGAATTTCTCCATGTTCCCTTCATGCACCTGTGCCTGAGCTGGTATTTCTACTCCATGCCCACACTTTCCACTACACAGAGATATTCATTACCTTGTGGGTCTTTTTTTCCCCTAAGACGGTCTCACTGTAGTTGATTAAAGCTGAAGTTTTAAAGGTGTATAAAGGCACACACACTTATCTAGCTGTGTCCAAGTAACTATTTGCACATTGAAATCAATAAAGATTGGACAACTAAGTGCGCCTGAAAATCTCTTCTGTGCCTACATGCATCTCCTTTAGCCCCAAATCCAGAAATTCATGTTTTGCCATACTTGATTCATAGAAACCTGGAATCCTGCTCCAAATGCCTTCGCTCTGGAAAAATACACAAAAGGAGTGTGAGGATGTCTACATGGGGCTACAAAACCCAGCAACCTTAGCAAGTAGCTGCCCAGCTGCTCAAGACAATGCTCTGCTCTGTGTCTTACCATCTAGTCCTCATCGTCTAACACCTCTGGGCTGCTTCTTGGGTGCTCCCACCCTACTCTTCCCTCCTCGATGCATTGAACGTGACTTCTAAGACACTTGTTCTCTCAGGTTTTCAATTAGAAAAAGCTCCCATAAGTCTCCACTGATCACAAATTTAGATTTTCAGGCGCTTGTAATTTGGTCAAATATGAGCATCTTTTACAAGAAAAGTATACCTCCATTAACTATCCAGGCATTGCTCTACACTATGAAGGTGCCAGAGTTGCCTCAGGGAAATGGCTCAAAGCATATCTTTTAAGATGAGCCAAATGACGTCATTTTCCTTACTCTCATTTTGTTAAATAGCTGAAACATATTAGCTGAAATATTCCTGATAACCTGAGTCCTAGCAGGACTCTCTAAAGGGAAAATTGAAGCCTAAAGAGTTGAAAATGTCACTCAGTTACATGCTATAAAACTCAGATGTTATAATGGGATGTATCAGCCAAACTCAAACACCTGGGCCATTAGAAACCAGTCAAGCAGTCACTCTGGAGATGAGTCCTCTAGACAAGCACAGCACAGTTTCAGTGGAACGGCTCTGGTTTATCCTGCTGAACAGTCTGGGAGCCAAAAAAACCCAAAGATCTCAGCTAGATCACTGTGTCTAACAGCATTTCACTCACCTGGTAGATAACCTCATTAAATCTGAGCTGCCATTTTCCCAAAGAAAGATAAAAGGTAAGGTCATCTGCATGTTTTCTGTATCCATCTGCCACACAAGCAGCCACAATACATTATACTTAAAAATGGCAGCCATGGGCTTTTTCCCTAAAATTGTCCTCCATCTACAGGTAATGCCTTCCTGAAAGACCATATCTGGGTCTTAACAAACCGTACACTCCAGCATATTGGCTATGTATCAGACTTCTAGCAGACCTAAGTGCAGATGATGCACTTCATCCTCTTCATGAAGCCCACTTAAGCGGCTCCCAAGCACACTCACACAAACCCCAATACAGCCTTGTACATCATACTGGCACAAGCATATGGGTTTCTGTGCTTCAACTGTCTCCACCTGACACAGGGGGTCCATTCACAGGGCAGATACAAAAATAGTCTTTTTTATACAAAAGTGGGTAGGACCTGCCTTCTGGAGGCACGTGGGAATAAGAGTCCATCGCAGAAAAAAGTTCCCAGCAGGGTAAGACAGAGCTTGCACTCTTCCATCCTTGGGTGTTTCATTCCTTTTGGAAGTGCACGGGGAAGACACACACACACTGAGCATCACCAGTTTTCGGTGCCTGCACGCAAAGCCGATGCTCTTCCATATCACTGCTAGCAGGTACACACCTCCTATGGACCTGGAGCACTCAATGCATGTCTAATTTAAGGGCTTAAATACTTTTGTTCCCCTATGAACTATATAGAAAGCATAAACTCCAGGCTTGGACACAAAAATTTGTCACTAAGGTGGCATCTAAAGCACACTTGCCATATCTTTTTTTTTTTTTTTTTTTTTTGTTTTTTTTAAACAGGAATGACAGAGAAGCCTCCCATAGCATGGGCTAAGAAGGGACAGTGCAGGGAGAGCTTCAGCAACACCAGGGACTGCTAAGGTGTTACGAACGCCTTGCTCTTCCCTTGGGCCAGACAAGAATTTATTTGTACTATTGTATTAGTAGGCACTTTGCACCTTGATTGCCTCAACTATTTGGGCAGAGAAATGACCTAACATTCAAGTAAATATGTCACATCCAAGAAGCGTGAGGCTTCTGTTCTCAAAGTCCTCACGGTATCTATGCCCCTTTTTCAGGAAAATGTGCCCACTCCATACACGCCAACAGAATCTTTCTACATGACTAATTTTCAAGTTGAACTGTCTTGATAAATAGACTGACTCACTGCAGAATTTAACTATGCATTAAGTCCTATTAGTGAATTAGGCCCTTTTGTTTTGCTCCAGAGTGCTGTCAAGAGCTGTAACAGCTTTCCTGATTAATGAAGAAGAAAGAAAAGTTATTTCAAAGACAAGGGCAGATTGGAATTTTCTTCCCTTTTTCCCTTTGTAACTTTAGAAACATGGAGTATTCCATCAGTAAGAGCAGCAGCAGGTGCTGCAGGCTTTAGCCTTGGCATGATTTGTGCTGAGGATGCAGGACAGAGCAGAGTAGGACACCTCTGCTACTTGCTCTCCATCTACCCCAATCTTTGAGCTTTAATTCATATTATGTGAGCTCTGGCACAGGATCCCTGGTGGCTTCTGACAAATGACTCGTGCCTAAGCCTGCCTGTACGTACCACAGGATATATCATGGTGAAGCTAGCCATTTTGTGAAGTGACTGAAAATGGTTTATTGGCATTACATGAATGACCCAGGTCTGGTTATCTTGGAGTTATTAACTCCCAAGGACACACCCAAATATCTTTTACCACATTTCTGCTTTGCAATGCCCCATGGTTTTCATAATCAATTGCAAACCCACACCGTAACATCAATCACCTTATAGCACTTATTTTCACAGTGGAGACTGCTACAAAGCAAGAGCATATTTTAGTGATTACACAAAATGGCTAATTTCACAATATGATGACAGCATTGATCTTCAGGGCTCTCTGTATTGAAGGAATTCCATTAGCTATGCCAATGGTTTCTTTGTCTTGCTTTATTTTTAGCGTTTCCTCCACTGAGCCCATATCAATTGGATGAGGTTTATGTGTCTAGGAGTTTTCTTTGAGAGGAAGGGATTTTTAACCTCGGTCTTAAAACAAACCTCAGAATATGACCATATTATGCAGTGCTTATCTCCCCAGGCATCCGTATGTCGCTCCACGGTGATGCGCTGGATAGGAATGGGATGCATCTCAAAACCATGACATGTGGCCAAAGCTCAACCATTTTCCCTGGCGAGCTCCTGCATGAGGCCCAAACCCAAACTCAGAAGGGAATAAATCTGTTCTGAACAAGGGAGGCTTGATACCCCAAGAGAAAAGGGTGGAGTTTCTTCTCCTATTTCAAGCATGTGCAGTAGAAATAACAGACAAGGGACAAAAGCACAAAAAGGAACAAAAAAGGCACCAAGGGTATCTCAGCACTCCAGGCCTCTTCTCCCAGGAATTGCTTTGCAGCATTTGTTCCTGTTTATTAATAACCTGCTCGCAAGATGTTGCTAGGGACACTGCTCCTCACAACAGATTCCACTTCTGAGCTGTGGTGGATCAGCCCATTGCACGCAGCAGGAACACCGGCCATGTGATGAAGCACCAGAGACCTTCAGCCATGTCACATGTAGATTTCCACATGACATCTCAGCAGTCCTTGGGCTTTTTGGCCTTATGAAACTCACTGGTGGATCTTTCCAGAGCCCGTGGCTGAGATGGTTGGGCATCACCTCTAAAAGTCTCAGCATAACCTTATTTATGGCCAGTATTGTCCATTTGCACATTTACCAATTCTGGCCTTTTGCCTACATTCTATTTTTTCCTCCCACATATTCCCACAGCAATGTATTTATAGACATCAGACAGATCTTCCATGCCTAATAATCACAGGCTCCAATTCAGAAATCTTTCCTCTCCCACTTTGCAAATCCTGGTCTAAAGGTCCACAGACAGAATCAAAGCCTTCAGAACAGAACAACTGCTGATGAATCTTATTTAATAGAAAAAAAAACCAAAACACCACAGAAAAGCCAAAAAATGTGTCCACATTTTCCTTCTCCCGCTTCAGGAAAAAC
>VYZV01042432.1:756362-785553 GCA_013401275.1 Pandion haliaetus
TAGACTGCTGCCTATCCATATTCTGCCAGTCTATTTTGTGTTAAATCTAACCTGTGTCTTTTCATTCACGTTTAAAGTGCCAGGCACAGCTCTGGTGCTGCATAAATAATAAATAACAACAAGATGACATCAAATAAGGCATTTTAAGAAACGCTACTGACAGGTTTTTCTCCCTTGACATTTTTACTATGAATTTGTTCGCCTTTGTCATTTGACTTAATGGCATTGCAAACTACATAACTGTAATTACTCTTTAGTTTCTATTAGGATATAAGCCTGATACTTCACCAGGATAATACCTGAGAGAGGGGTAGTTAAGATGGGAAAGTGAGAGGGAAGGCTTTCAGAGCAAGAGTGGTCGCTTGTAGGTGGCTATAACAGTGACAAACAAATAGGAACCGCAAAGTAATGAGTCAGAAAAAGGAATTCAATTTCTTAGTCCTGCAATAGGAAGGTACGTGATAAATAGAAGGGAAAAGAGAAGGCAAACAGGGTATAGTTATGCCCCGAGGATGTGATTACAGACAGGCAGCTTGGGACCTTCCATTCCTAAATCCTTCAAGCACTTCATGAAGTGACTGGACTTCTGGGTCCAGCTTCAGCAGAGTTCCCCAGTAATAACGTCTAGCTTTGGTAAACCTGTTCCCCCCCAGATCAAAAATTACTGAACACATTTAGATACCTCACTCCAAACACTGGTAAAAACCTCCTCTCACCAGTTATCACAAGTAATTCTTTATAAATCCCAGACTGCTCAGAAATCCTCTGACCAGACAGAATTACTGCCAGCAGCACATCCGAGTTGTCTGGAAGCATGCCACGGGAAGAAGTAGGTATGATAAGAGAGTCCTGCGCATTTATGCACATAGCATTCATTTATTATGTTTTACCTGAAACAAAGGTAAATCATCATTTGGTTTAACACAATGAGGATCCATGACACTGGAGCTCTGCCACTACAGAGCAGGAAAGGTCTGGTCATGAGAAACAGTCCTGTCATCGTTGGCTTGGAGAGACAAACAAAAATATAGTCCATCAACCTATATAGCACCCGTAAGGTCAGCCATTAAAACTGAATAAACTGAACCCAAAGCAATGCTCAGCTGAAGATAATGAAGGAAACATGCTTAGGCTGCAGTGCCCAAGGAGACCACATATTTTTGGTGCGTGTTATCTGGAATTATTCCTATGTACCTGTCAACCCACTAGTTTCAGTGAAGTCATTCCTGATTTACTTCAAGAATTGAACATGGTCTTTCTGCTTTCAGGATTTGACCTGAAACTACGTATCTTTTTGACCTACATCATTTTCACAGTCTTCAGGTTTCTATTTGCCATCGTCTTCTTCAAGAAGAAGTTTTCACTTACAGCACTGCTCTGACAAGGAGAAGGATTTAAGGGGTAAGAGTAATTCACTGGCACCACAAAAGTATCAAGAGTCATCGTTTGCAGAGAATTGCTGGAAAGTTCCCAGTCTCCCACAATGCATCCAGCTACTACTGCACGTACAGTAACTTGCATCCTGAGGTGTCCCATCATAAGACAAACACGGACCTTGTGACTTCTGACAAATTCCACCTTACTCAGACTTTGGCTCCTTGACTAAAGAGTAGTCTTCATTCTCCCCACAATCAGGAACATCTTGTTAAAAATATTTTGAAAACACAAATGGAATTCAGACCTTGACTGATGGTCAAGTGGAGAACAAGCAAACATCCATCACATTATCTCACTGACTGTAATTATGGATGTTTTCCAGAAAATAGCACACAACATTTTGTAAAAATACCGCATTTTCATGCACACTTGTTGAACTTCACCCTTCTCCTGTGATGAGGCACATATCTGTTTATTCCACAACTTACTCTTAGATCAACAGGTAAATCACCAGGTAAAAATAACTCAAGTCAAAACGACCACTAAGACAACAACACAGCTTATAAAAAAGCTGGCCAAAGCTGCCCATGCCATCTTTTTATTGGCTGTTTAGCAGCAAGTGTCACTTCACATCCTCCAGTTTCAACGCCCCGTCTCGTTCTCAGAAAGGTTTTTCTGCAGATGTTTTCTCCACTGCGTCAGGCTGTGTTCACAGCTTGTTGCAATTCCTGTTGTCAGTCTCTGCAAGACTTTTGCCCCGGGGTATTATTGCAATAAATGCCTTAGTGTTAAGTGCCACACGCCCTGTTCCCAGTGTGAATTAGCCCTGTCCCTCCCGGACGCAGCTGTCCAGGCAGGTTATGTACAACACGTGTTTGAGTGAAAAGCGTAGATGTTCTTTCTGAGAGGTTCTCAGTCACCTTTGGACTCTGATGTCAGCTGGGGGGGAAACTCAGTTTGCAGCAGAAGTTAGCAAAGATGGCAAGGGATGCTCAAAAGTCTGTCTGGGACTCGTTCCACTTAAATTTAGCTGTCCAAATTGTGGAGTCTAACCCAACCAGATGCCTACTCCTATAACCAGGATAGAAAGAGGAGCAACACCAGGAGATGATTCATCCAACCGGTTTTAAATAGGATCACTCACCTGTAACGGTCAGACTCCAAAGAGAGACAATATGGCAGCAAAAGCCAGAGGAATCATAGGCAGAATGAATCCAACATAGCAGCTCTCTCCAAAAACCTCCCTTTATGTTTTGTTCAGCACAAACATAGCAAAATGCCTCTTCACTCATTTATGAGCAAACATTCTACTAACTTGACTTTTGCTTCCTTAATGTTAAGGACCCAATCCCTCCCACAGTGCTTTGTCTTGAAGGAAGAGTAACATTGGCCCAGTACTCATATGTGAAGCTCATCTTCTCCAATTAACAAGGTACAGAATAACCAATGAATAAATGAAGCATCAACTGATCACACTTTCCAAGTTCCCAAATATCCAAATACATGCCCAGTTCCCTGTGTCAGTGTAGTCAAACCAAATGATGTGTTTGCTGTAACTGAAAATTATTGCAAAGGCTTTACCCTTCACTCCTGGGCACACACCTAACTTAGTTGGAGGCAGTGGAAATCTTAGTGGCAACAGAAATACAGGATAAGACTCAATGGAGGTATGAGCCCAGCTAAAGAGAATGAAGGGACATAATTATCGCAACAAGAACAAAATAAAGGAAAAATAAGGCATGGTCTGCAGAAGAACCACAACTGGTGCCTTCCCTTGACACTGGGCTGTACCCACAAGATAGAGGGGACAAACGTGCTGATTCAGTCACTCCATGCTAACTACGGTTTCCCCACAGTCAAACATCTACACTTTTTTTGTCACCTCTAAGTATACTATAAAGGGGCTGATACAGAGCTCTGCATTGAGATCCCAACTATTTCTTCTTTAGACCTAATCTTCATCCCCCATGTCCTGCCAATTCTGAATCCTTTTAAAAGTCTTTTTTGCTTGCCATGGAGAAGCAGCTTACGTTTTCCTTCTCAGGTATCTATAAACTCTTTTCTAATGGAAGAACAATCATCTAGTGAACTTACAGATCCAGGGAGAAAATGAACCCTTCCACATCCTCCTCCACAGGTCAGGGAGATGTTCCCTCGTTTGCTTCTCTAATTTATGCAATCCCAACAGACCTGAACATCAGGCACAACCATGTATGAGGTCACTAGTCACGAAACAGAAGTGTTAACATCAACCCTGGCTT
Organism: Pandion haliaetus; assembly: GCA_013401275.1. Taxonomy (NCBI): domain Eukaryota; kingdom Metazoa; phylum Chordata; class Aves; order Accipitriformes; family Pandionidae; genus Pandion; species Pandion haliaetus. Next base: position 760,001 of record VYZV01042432.1, read on the forward strand.
TCCATTATCTTTTAAGGATATGAACGTCTTCTGTCTCCAGCAGAACAGCACTCCATTATTCTCTGAAAAAAAGAAATAATTTGTCTATAGCTATTTTTTTTCCTTCCACTGCTGCTTCTTATGGCTCTTTTTATGTCCCATGGGTTACTCACCTCCTTCCTTTAACACAAAGATATATCAGATAATGTTATGTGTTCTGAAGTAAAATTTGGGGTGCCTGCACAGGAATGTTTCATATCTATTTATCTGTATCTATATTCGTATATGGTTTTCAGGGACAGAAAAAGAGCCCATGGGTGGAGTTCAGTAATATGTCCTCATGCTGCTGGGTTTCCTTGGATCCATGAAAATTCATTGCCCTAAAGTGCAATAGCTCATTCCTTAAAGATCTTAGTATCACTTACTAAAAGCAGTTATCTGTTTGCCTAGCATTACCTGTGATGAAGCTTTTAACAAATGTTTTCTTTCCTTTTTTTTTTCCCTCCATTTTTCTTCTAGCACATATTGGATACTTTATGATATCCTTCCTTAATTTATTTTTAAGCTTGGATGTACTTTTTAGACTCCCATATTTTCAGAATAAATTGGCTTCCGAGTCTGAGAGCTGCACATTACATTGAGGGATTCATGGACGTCCTTTGCCAAAGCTGTTTCCATTTAGATTTCAATGCAATCTCATTTATCTTCCACTGAAGACTCCCTTTCTTCCGGCTTATCAGCTCGAGCATCTGAAGGTATAATACCAACAGTGTGCCAAGACAACTGCAGTCCTCCTGGACAATCCAGTTATAAAAGCTACAGCCAGTGCCTTACCAGTTGTGCTGGGAGTGACCTTCTGGTTAGACATGTCCAGACTCAACACCCTTAAAGAAGACTACAAAATGGTCCACTCTGATCAAGCTTCTCAATAGATACCTGAGCAACCACAAGATGGATTTTGTTCCATTTCTATAAGAAAATATTCTTTTCACGTGCTGCCATACCCAGGCGGAAACGATGCTAAGCAAGAAGCTCCCCAGGCCACAAAACATCCACCCTGGCATGGCTTCGAGATGTGCAGCTTCTTCTAGCAGTGCTGCGAGGCCAGAACTGACCTGATCCAAGTCCTGCTAAAGTGCCAGACGCAGGGAAATTGCGATGGCATATTGAAATCTCAGCACGATTGCAAACAAGTCCGCTCTCTGATTTTAACAATCAAGTTTCTACTTCAGTAGCGCACGCTGCCTCCAAGAACCTCCCCCAGTAGGAGCTTCACCCCCTTAACACTTCCATGAACTCTTCTAACCTCCTCTACACTGCTGCTCAACCCATTTCTGCAGACCGCTGCTATTCTCCCATCAGCAGCTTGACCAAGGTACCGCCTGCCCCTAGAGAGTTGTTACACTGCACTCATTGCCAACGTGTTGGACCAGCAAGAAGGCAGAAGGATGGGTACCTAGGAATGAAGTAGTTAGAACACAGGAATGTCGTGGTTTAACCCCAGCCAGCAACTAAGCACTACACAGCCGCTCACTCACTTCCCCCCACACCCAGTGGGATGGGGGAGAAAATTGGGAAAAGAAGTAAAATTCGTGGGTTGAGATAAGAACGGTTTAATAGAACAGAAAGGAAAAAGCTAATAATGATAACGACAACACTAATGAAATGACAACAGTAGTAATAAAAGGATTGGAATATACAAGTGATGCACAATGCAACTGCTCACCACCCGCCGACCAACACACCTGTTAGTCCCCGAGCAGCGATCCCCCACCCCTCCACTCCCTGCAGTTTATATACATCACATGGTATGGAATACCCCGTTGGCCACTTTGGGTCAGCTGCCCTGACTGTGTTCCCTCCCAGCCTCTTGCACCCCTGCAGCTTTCTTGCTGGCTGGGCACCAAAAGCCAAAAAGCCTTGACTTTAGACTAAACATTACTTAGCAACAACTGAAAACTTTAGTGTGTGATCAACATTCCTCTCATCCCTAGCTCAAAAACACAGCACTAGACCAGCTACTAGGAAGACAATTAACTATCCCAGCCGAAACCAGGACACTAATAACGAGTCAACAGGGAAAAACCACGCCCCTTTGGTCAAAAACATCTTCCTGGAAGGGGACAAGAAACACAGTCAATTCCACTAATCATTAGCACATCAGTCATCCACCAAAAGACTAAGGGAGTGGAAGCAGGTCTGAGGTCCTGGTGGAACATGAACAACTCCCATCTGGTTCACTGATATAGGGACATTCCTCATCACTTCATCTGCAATTACCAGCAAACCCAGGCTCACAAGCCATGCTGCCGAGCAGACTGTGGCATCCCACGCCGGGAAATCCCAAAACAACTTAGTGCCCTGGACACGTGATTAGGACCCTGGACACCGGGGGGAGGAGGGGATGTACGATGCTCTAAAATCCTCTTTAGAGTACATTGGCAAAAGGACCCATTCTCTCCCAAACCCCCTCGCTCCTCATCTGAGCAGCCTTGTCTGCTCTTGCCTGCCTTGTGTCTTGCTGAGCAAAGAGTTAACTTCTGCACTCAGACAGACTCTCCTTTGTACTCCCCAGTAACTTTATCATCGTACAGCACGTATTCATACCAGAAACAACCAAAGATCTTCATCTGGGGACTGCGCACGAAATGAAAGATCGTGCTCTTTGAATAGCGCTTTGTGACACAAACAAATGGAAGACAAGGCAAGCAAACACGCAGCCCTGACTTCTGCAACAGAGTATGCCACGTTAGGATGGCATTTCTCCCTGCAATCTCCACCTCCTAGCAGGCAGGCTTGTCTGGCAGGCAGGGATGCCATAGCTAACGCAGCCCCAGCACCTACCGCCCGGTCCCATCAGAAATCGCCAGATCTGACAATGATGGGAGTCACTGTAAGTCTACTAGTTTCCTCATGTATGGCAAATAATGCTCCTCTCCTTGAATTTTAAAAGTGCACCTAATACCCTGGTATTGTTAATCCTGCAGGCGCAATGAGACTTGGTTGTGAGGACTAATTGGGGACCTATAGATAATATCCTCTGTGCTGCACTGTCAGAGACATTTGGGCAGCTCTTGCTTTATATAGACTTTGTTCCCTGTACAATTTCACTGGATAGTTGGATATTTCTCTTTGTCTAAGGAACCACCAAAGCTTTCTACCAAAAAAAAAAAAAAAGAAAAGGGAATCAACTTTGGGTCAGCCTTCCTGCACTCCCATCCCCACCCCAGGGCAAATGAACTCCTGGGGGCAGCTACAGAAAGCCTTGTGCCCTTACAGAAGAGCTTGCACCACGGTGGCTTTGGAAGGGCCAGGCTCCTGCCCTGTTTTACATCTTCCTTACCCAGATGCAGCACTATTAATCACAGAAAAAGTGCTGTTGCTTCCTACAGGTGCCATGCTATCGATTTTACTGACATTCGCGGGATTTACTGTGATAGAAGCAAGAACAAGAATTGTTCTCTTTGTGCAGAAAACAATTTACTTTGCCATCCAAAGTATTTAGGAGGTTTCTGCAACATTATTTAGGCTATCTGTATTTAACGTTTCTCCTTCACATAGTCTTTTTTTTTTTTTTATTTGGTGAGTGAGGTCCCTTGTCCTTTTGTAGTTCATCCTGAGTTTAAACTGCAATTCTTTGTTTCATTCTGTTTTCCATTCTTAGCATTAGGAACCAACAGTTCTATTCTGCCCATACAAGCACATCACACAGACATACATTAAAAATAAAATGCCTGTCACAAGCAGAAGGCTGTGTATGCAATAAATGATAGCAAAGCCATGGGGATACTGCTGTTAGAATAACTGACATAAGGGAGCAAATATGGATTTATGTTTCTTGTAGCTAATTATTTCAAGATTTAAGAATATTCTGTGAAGGACAGGAAGAAGGACATGGAGGAGAACAGAAACCCCTGTTGATGTGTTACTCTGCAACAGACAGTCTATGTGGAACAAGGAGAAAAAAAGTGGTTTAACAGCAACAGGAGAGCATGGTACCCCACGATCGAGGCTGTGCTCCCTCCGACACCCTTCCTCGCAGCAGCCCCAGCTCTCCCCACAGCAGATGGCCTCCTCCACCCCACAGGATGGACATCCACGCCAGGGCCACCGGCAGGGAACGTGCTGATTGTGCAGGGCACGAAAGGCAGCAGGAGTGACTCTGACCCGCTCCTACTGCCCCGGCTCTGCTCCGGGATCACAAAAGCAGCACAGTAGCTCAGCAAAGCGCAACGCAAACAGCACAAGAAAGCGGTGGTTTGTTCCAGCAGAGAGAGGGAGAGCTGGGATTGGGATTACTCATGGACATCTGAACGCTCGTTACGCTTACTTGAATATTGGGGCAGGCGTGTGGGGGGGAGTTTCCAATTCTACATTTTGCAGGGGAAGTAACAGCTGCAGCTAAAGGGAGATGTAGACAGGCACTTTTGGAGCAAACACACTCTCTCCTGCCCCAGAGGCACGTCTGCCACACAGGGAGTATGGGGAGCTGCTGCTCAGCCCCATGGTGGGGAAGGAAAGCTATTAGTCTTCTCAGATAGCGGAGGGCATCTCTAATTAACGACCGCATCCTGAATGATAAAGTGGAAGAGCAGAGAAGCGGATAAATCAGTACAGTCAGTCTGGCTGCCACGTCAACGCTGAAACAAAAAAAGAAAAAAAAAGCAGCAAGAAGCTTACACATTCCTTTAAAATAGGGAACTGGAACCAGGAAATAACTTACAAAAGCTTAAATAAGCCTTGTAATCAGCATTAGGAAGAACTGCAGCAATTTAAATTGCCAGGGGTACGCCCTGTCCTGAGGTAAGGGGCCTCAGGCTGCTCTTGCTCTCTCCCTAGCAGCCTCCAGGCTGCAAAAGCATTCAGGTCCCAGGAATATCTGCAAAGCCTGCCAAGTGCAGATTTTACCACAGTAAGTCATAAAAACAGGGTGAGAGCAGAAACATTCAAAATAAAGATCTCGGCACTGTTCAGTAACAGCAGCGCACTCCTTGTGTGGTCAAAATGGCATCATTGCCTTTCAAAGCCAGCAATTTTGTCAGATTGTATTTTCCCAGCGATCACTGCGGCGGTGGAGAACACAGTCTCACACCAATAAAAAAAAAAAATCACTGAAGTGCCGATAGTTGAACAGAGCTGGATTTTGCCACTAAGTGATCTAAAAATAGCAGCACCTTGGACACTACCATCCTGAAAACTGGCTCTTGTGAGCATCATCCAACTAACTCCAGAAAAGACCACCCATATTCACAGGAACCCAGAGGAAATAGGACCCAAGAGATTAATCAGAAAGTGTTCCTCTGCTCCATGTTTCCTCCAGGTGGATTTTCAGCCACCAGGAGGTTATAAATTCAGCTCCACGTGATGTGCAGTGAGATGAGGAGGTTCCCAGGGACCCCCCCCCCCCCAGACCAGCAGCTCAGTTCTTGCCGACACCCCAAAGCACAGAGTGCAAAACCACATGGCCAAGGGGGAAAGCATCAAATATTGCAATGGCTGTTCCCTACGTCCGCTGAGCAAAGTAAAACAGGAACCCTTAAGGGGCTGAAAAACATACCCCACTGAAGAATTTCTAAATTAAAGTAGCTGTAGCAACCACACAACGTCCACTGGGAAGATGGGGCTGAGGGGGGCACGGCTCCGCTGGCAGGGTGATGGGGAGCCCTCAGCTCCCACAGGCTGTCAGTGAGCTCACCCCCCCCAAAACCCACATGCAGCAGGTTACGTGGTCTGAACACTGCACAGCACTAACCCCTCTTTATGCCAATAGGGAATTTTGTCCAACTGTTCTTATCTGGATTCTTGTTGTTCAGGGTACAGGTGCAGCTGTTTGGGTTTTCTGCATACAACAGTGAGAAAATGCATATATTTGCTAGTTATAGTGTGCTCAGAGCTGTTGCCTTGGGTACACGGTACTGTATCTTAGACCGCATGCCTGCACTCACAGGAATAGTCCCGTACAAACAGGCTTGCAGAGCACTAGCACAAAAAGCTTATTTTTTTATCAGAATCAAAAAAGGGGAAATAAATTGTTATTCTTTTGGCACTTTTAAGATACAGAAGCTCCCCTGATGATACAGGAGTATCTCATAAGGGGAAACTGAAATTAATGAAAGCCATGGAAGGCAGACATTGTGAGATCCCACAAAACCTTAGCTTGCGCTGATACGCATTTACCTGAGCTCCGAAATGCAGCAATGCAAACTTAACATCCCCTCGTGCTGGAGATGACGGATGGCTCCCTTGGCCCCTGCTCACTGCCCAGCAGTGCTCCCAAGCCAAACCAGCTCCCGGCCCACCACACACACAGGGCACGGTCACTGCAGGACACTCTCCCCATCCCCCTGCCTTCTGCATGTGCAGACCGCTGCCTAAATAATGCATTGGGTTTATAATGACTTCAGATTACTGGTGGTGCCTAACGACATCCATGTCTGTAGAGGACTTTGCCCTTGCAACACAAGGCGATAGGGGTTGCAAATGAAACCCAAAACTTTGTCCTGTTTTTTTCATGGGAAATGGGTTTTAACCACATACATTAAGCTTGTTCAGCACAAACTGCCAAAAGGAGATGCAACAAGAAGGAACAGAAAGAAGAGAGGAAACAACTCATGCCATTAGGGGAAATCAACAGTGAACACAACTGGGAGATGTTGGGGTGGGTAGACTTTCCCATGCCCTTCACCCTGTCAACCCGAGCACAGGTAGCAGCAGATATTCGTCCTTATGTGCCAGAAAGCTCTTACCAGAGCCAAAAGGAATAAGCAGGTTGGTTTTTTTTTCCCGGGGCCTCTTCAGAAAAAGATTTACAAACACCCTTGCAGCTCTGATCTTGATGAAGCATGGCAGTTTAGGCCAAAATTAATCCAATCCCAAACAATACTTAATAAACCAGTTAAAATCACAGCCTCATGTCCTTATACACAGAGAGCAGATCTCCATGTCTGGAAGGAGATGTGCCCACAGGCACTCCGCACCAGCCAGGGTACCGGCAGCCTGAGCTGACCGCACAGACAGCACTTGTTACAAGACCCCCATGGTCTGGGGGAGTAAAAGGATTAATGCAACAGTGGGAAATCTTCCCAGCAGCACTGCTGTGCTGCAGGATGCTGCTTTTGAACCAGTTCACCGTGCTAGCGCAAACGCTGTCCCTGCAAGCATCTGCACGGTTCAGCTCAGCCTGGCAACCTGCCCTTTCATAGTACCTACTCCAGAAAACCATAATTTGGTTTTTCAAAGCTGTTTTTAAAAGCAACACAGATTAATCACCACAGTCTCCATACCTGGGAGATTTCAAACCTTTAGTCTCTAAGCCTTAGGCAACCAGAATTGCACCTCAGGGCCTCCAGATGCTCACATACGGAGTTCTACTTAAGTTAGGAGCGTGTATATCAGATCAAGATCTTTTTAATTGTTTTCAGAGGAGGTTATATAGGAACACACACAGATTTAGTGGGGTTTTATACCAGGCACAACACAACATAGCAACCTTTCTGCAAAACAGGAGACAATTTGGTAGGGCCATTGCATCTTAGTGAAAGGAGATCTGCACACAGTCCCACCTACTCAGCACTTCCCTTACGACACGGTGGTGTCGGTCCATGTTCAGCTCTGTTTTCAGTTGTCCCCAAGTTCTGATTTTATAAAAAAAAAAATTAAAAAGTTACAACTGGCTTTTAAGCTCCCCTTCTCCACTCAGGTACCAACAGCAATACTGATGAGAACTGAGCTGAGTATTTTGTTTGTCCTACCCAAAACCTGTTTCTTATAAAGTCCTTTCTATTTAATTATTAGCTTATATAACTTGGAAGTGTTCAGCCAAAGCTACAAGTTGAGCAGTCTGCAACGATCCTTCTGCCGCTGCATCCCATTTCTAACTGTTCCTCAACACCCACGTAGGTAAAAGGGTGTCTCTGCCCTATCTTCACTAACAAACCTCTTTTCTTCCGGCCTCCCTAATCACTGCTGCACTCCCCAAAACTCTCTTCCCCAGGAAGATGTTCAAGGCTGGTTTCAGTTGTGCCACGACATTCCCATCTAGTATGTATTTGCTCTGCCGTTGCTGGGTTTCACACTACACCTCAGGCTAGTCACTGCCACATACGGGCTTTTTCTTTTTTCCCCTCAAAGGCACAAAATTTAGCACTGAGCTTTCAGAGGGAGCTGCTGACTGCTCCACCAGCATAATAAGCCTTGCTCCCACCTTAATGCAGGATCCCACCCCTCTCCTCCACCTGTGGGTGCCAAGCAGGCGCTGGTCCAGACTGGGCAGACCCATGGTCCAGTGCAGCGAAGGATGCTTCAGCACCAGGGTGCCAACCATCGCTCCCCTGGGCACACAGCGACCTCAGGGGCCACGTTCCCGATGCTAACCAGTCTAAATGACAGTAATTCTTGTTACCACACAGGAATAGGTGCTCTCCAGTGTGGTATTGCAAAACAACGTGCCTGAGACAGGAGGCCGAGGGCAGCAAGGTCCCACTGCCCAACCCTGCCCACAGGAACTTCACCCCCTCCTCCACAGCGCTCAAGAAAGCCTGAAATGTCTGGCAGGGTCAGGGAGCCAAGTTAACAGAATCTTTTCCCATGCAAAGATGAGGCAAGCTGTGGGGACCAGCTTTCCCACAGAAGCCTACCATCCCATCCCACAGCCAGCTTCCAGACCCACCTTGCTTCCCCCAGCCCTGTCCTGCAGCCCCAGGAAGGACAGCTGAAGCCCACGTTCATTTTCAAGGTCTGGCAAAAACATCCCGGGTGACCCTAAGCCCTTCAGCCCACAGTGAAAGAGGTTCCAGCTCAGGGACCACCAGCTCACCAGATCTCACAGGGCATTTCACAGCTCCCTTGAAGCCGTTCAAGCACTTTCTGCCACACCACACCAATGTTAAGTAACTCTCTGGAAGCACCCAACTAGCATGTAACTTCATTTTGGGGGGCAAAACACAATGTTAGAGACTCTCCTGCCATGGGCCACCTCAGTCTAGGAAAACACTAGCCCAGTTACCAGATAAAAACTAAAAGAATGGTCATGAAAAGCAAATAAAAAGGTCTGGGCTGCAAAAAGTTAAGGCTAAGCAGCAGAATATTTATTTGCTAATATAGCATCATCTCAACCTCAAAATGTTTTTAAAGTAAACGTAGTCATATATAACTATCTATGTTACGTTCTCCCATACAGAAGTGCCACAGCTCAAATTGCTAAGACATTGCAGTTGCTAAGGCAACTCATTTTTTGCAAATACACCCTGGTCCACTATGATAAATTCAGGGGTTGTAAGACATTAATTGCTCTAGGAAAGAAGCAATCTTCCAATGGAAATACGAGGTTCCAGGCTTTATGGTGTAAATTAGTGTACATAGAATATACTCCTTTTATAATCAATCACCTTTTCAGAAGTGGATCATAAAGATCAAGTAGCAGTATCTCCGTGCATAACCAATATTTGTTTTGATATAGCCATAACTGGCTGTTTGTTATTAAAGTTTGTTATTAACTATTAACCTTGGCATACAGCTTCTTTAACACGTAACTAGCAGCTTCTTTCATTTAATAATTGTATTAAAATAGAAACTGTGTCAACCACAGATTAAATTCAAAAGCCTCCATGGGCTAAAAATAATGAACTAATCTACATTTACCAAAAGAACAGATCTCAGATGATCATTAATCCATTTTCAGGATGGGGGTGGGAGGAAGTTTGATCCTCAATTTCTAACTTTAAAACATGATGAATTTGCACTTAATCCAAGGCCTGCAGTTGACAAGACTAAAGCATCCAAACTCAATCTACCAGAATTGTGCCCAAGGGCTGCAGTTTCTGCAAACCCCATCGGAGCAGTGAGGTGATGTGACAGGCAAGGCCAAAGGTCAACCAGTCCAAGCTGCCAGCTACTAACATGACTTTTGAAAGGCTGAAGCTGTTAAGTAGGACATTTGCTGAAAGAAGCATTGCAAGTTGCAGAACAATCAAGTGATTTACACCCTTGAGACTGGCCCGGTAATTCCAATTATCTTATGATAAGCCTTCCCACAAGAACACCAGCTGAAAGCCAGCAGGCAAGCTGCAGGTCCTCTGCACTTGACTGCAACCTTGTATTTCTGAGTTTCCTTGCACCAGGAAGCTGTTGAACAACTACCTGCCTTTACAGAGGACCAAAGCTCAGAGGACCAGGCTGGGGAAGGTCACACAGAAGCCGCACGTGGCAGGTTGCAGTGCATGAGAATATCACATCAATACAAGCCATCTCCCCTGCCTCCCATTGCCACCACCAGGAACGCAGCTGTACTACTATGAAAAGACTCACAATAGCATAGGTAGTCTGAAAGAAGAGCAATAACCTGTATTGTTGAGCTGGTAAAAGGCTCCTTTCTACTTATAAAAGTAGAAATCAGCAACACTCAGATGAGCAATTATCCATTTAGGTACTCGAAGGTTGATATCACTATAAAATGTCTGTAAAAAGTCCTGAAAAAGGGTAAAAACCAGGAAGCTCAACATCTATTTCTCACCCAAAAATAAGTCCTGAGTACTGGAGGTAAGCTGCTCCGTGCACAAGCCATCCCCCTTCCTGGGACAGGGAGCACCTCCAGCCTGAGCTGCTGCCAACGCTGCTGACAGCTTTGAAGCTTCCCATAACACAGCACTTGTATACAGAGACAATGACCAAGATGGAGTACGGTCTACGGAGATTCACCCGTTTGCCTCCCAGACATGCAAGCCTGGCCAATGCACAAGGCAGGCAGTAGGAGCTCTGCAACGCACTTACAGACATCGCTTCTGCTGGAGTACTTTAAAGCACAAAACCACTCATCAGCCCTCAGCCTGGACCCTCCCTGACTCTGCAGCTTTTATGGCACATCACATACAGTAACCACTGTAGCTACTTCTCATGAAACAGGGAAAACTATTTCACACGCCTTCTGGGAATACATGGATGCTGCAGGCTGAACAGCTGGGATTGAACCTGTGTCTGTGGCTCCTATGCTATGACCAGCTCTCTTAAGAGATCCTCTTAACTATAATGCTCCTAAGGAGAAGGAATCATATGAGTAGCCTCTCCAGTGGAGGGGGCAGCTGTGCCAAGATCCCTCAAGGCACTGCCCATACTCTCTTGGACTTCTAGACCAAGCTTAAACATACAGGCCACAAACTTTTGGGTAACCAGCACTGACAGCAGTTGCATAAAGGCATATACATGGAGACACAAGACTTTGTGTACTTAGCTCCTGTTTCAGTTCCTAACTTCAAGAGTAAACGCTACATAGGACCTCATTCCTGGCTGCAATCTAGGATCAGCTCCAGCTGGCTTCTCTTCAGCAGAGCCCTTGGTGACTCCCAGGGAACTGGGACACTCTCTGCTCCTTTTGCAGCCTAACCAGCAATAGCCACACACATCTGCATGCTTTTGCAAGGCCCCCAAAACTCTTGAGCCACTTGCAAAGGAGGCAAAGTCCTAGAAATAGCTTTCTGCCATACCTTCCAAGACAAGGCCACTAGCACTGCAACAAATCGGCAACAAACAAGGCAGCCCGGTGACACCTGTGAGGAACAGAAGTGCTGGCATCCCGTGGCTTTCCCAATTGAATTTCAATACGGAAGCGGTGGGGTGCCAATCTTCAACCAGGCAGCACTGAAATGGCATTCTGGGAGAATCATCTCACCTCAAACACTTGCCCTGTTTCAGGGTTGAGAGAAATGAGTTATTTGCCGAGGCCTGACAGATTTAACCCAAAACATATTTTTCCCAGACACCTAGGCTGAGGTGTCAGGTATAAAAAGATACCCACTCCAGCAATCCCCTCCCTCGCTTGCCATCTCCAGAGCTGCTCTTCACCCTCACACCTTCTCCAGCTCAAAGGTGCAAAGCAAATATCTAGTGCTTATCCTGGGCTGCACTTCATTAAACTCTTGTTATCAGCTTTCTAAGTGAGAAACATTCCTGATGCAGCGCTTTTTATTCCATTGCTGTAGCAGGACAGATGGGTAGTAGGGATAACGGTATTGATTATTCCTTCTGGGGACAGCTCTGGTGCTAAACCTGATGGCTCATTTTCCAAGCCGTGTCTAGTCCACCATATAGGGAGCCACACAGTGCAGAAAATCCAAGCCAAAAAAAAGAAAAAACCAACAACATTAAAACGTCACAAAAGAAAATATTCTTTCGTTTGCTGTCAACAGCCCCAAACACTCAGGCTGGAGGTGGCAAGTCACCCCGCTGGCACCAGCAAGAGCTGGGTACTCCACCCAGGTGTTGTCCATCAAAGACTGAAATCAAAGGTTGAACCAAGCCATTTCCAGAGTGATAACACAGGCATAGTGATTTCATAAGTCTTAGAAAAGACGACTCTAGGCTCTGCGTGCATGTGCGCAGTTGCATACACAGGGTCTTGCTGCCAAGAGATAGCTGGTGAGACAGTCTGTGGGATGGCGAGAGAGACAGACCGGCCCATGAAAATCTCTGCTGAATTAGGTAGTTAAAAATAAAGGACATGAGCAATGGTGCCTGTCCAGCATCCAAACCTGCGGGATACGCTGCTGTTGCTTCAGCCAACTAACGTCATGTCTCAACCCGCCTTTGGCTTTCATCAGCCCTTTTTCCCACACCCAGGAAAATCAGGCCGATGTTTACTAAACCCTTCTTTCACAAAACGCTGTGGAAGGAGAGGTGGGGTGGACACAGCTCGCATGGTCTGCTTCTGCATCACCCAGTGCAACAGCAGTTGGGAAACTTCTCCAAGGGCACCAACAGAGATTTCCTTTGGGAACACCTCTGAGCTGCTGAAATGACAGTGCAAGCGTTGAGAGGAAAGGAAATAACTGATATTCTCCAAAATCACTGGTGGCTATAATCAAGAGCTTTTTCATTTCTACTGAAAAATGCACAAGACCAGCTACAAAGCAAAATTCGCTACCTGCTGTCTTTTTATAATAGTTTTGTTGTTGGCTTTTTAAAAAAAAAAAAAATTAAAACCTTTATTCATCACCAAGAAGCAAGTTAAACCATCCCAAGGCCACTCTGATAGTTTCCTGAAACACTCTCACCTAGAGTCAACTCTCTTCAAAACTGCATCAGCCAAAAACATCCTATTGCTTGCTCAGGAACAGGAGCCCTTGAGAGCAGTCCCCTGCAACGGCATATCTATGCCATCAGCAAAGAGAGGAAAACCTCTCTCTGCCTGGTGTCACTCAGCCTTGTCATAATCTCACCGTCACAGCAAAGCCCAGAAGCCCTGCATGGGCACACCCCTTAGAAAGGGCCAAGACCAGATGGGCAAAGAGGTAAAAGTTGTCCGTGAAACAGCAGTTGTGCCATGCAGGTCGAGCCTTAAAGCCTTGGACCCAGCACCAGCCACTGTGCAACACTCAGCTGGTGCAAGATTCAGAGGAAAAAGGCAGAGACAGACCCACAGCTATATTTATAGAGTATAAAATGTGAATGGCATATTGTATTTTGAGTGGGTTGAGGGGTCTGCCTCATGGCTTGCTTGGTGGAATTTGAACAGCCATTTCTGCAATTGACCCATTTTGCTGCAATTGCCATTACTTTCTATTCAGAGCAAGAATGGGATGGAGAGGAAGACTGTGGGCATCTCAATATGCATCTTGCCCCTCGATACCACGCTCTGACCCCAGCTCATGATGCTCACCCCTAATCACACACACACACACCCATCCCCCTTCCTGCAGCGCTTGGCTCCTGCCCGATGTGACAGACACTCTGCGAGCACCTCTGCAACAGGCAGGGAACTCGCTCACAGGGTTTAAGTGCTGATTTCATTCCAGCCCACAGAAACACACCGCAACAGGCAAGAGGTGTCACCTCCCAAATGCATGCTTCTGTGCAAAGTATGACCCCGTTATTCATTTAGAAACAACGGGCAGGTGAGGTGGTGATAGGCAAGGCAATGAATCACACAGATCTTGTTTAATGCAACTCTTCTTGTGGTCTAGATTTTATTTTGCCTTGTTTAGTAGAAAACTCCTCTCTATTTCTGGAGAAATTTTTGTACACAATTCCCTTTACATCTGCACTAGGCTTTGTTGGGGTGTGGTTTCCCCCCCCCTTTGGTAATACCATTTTCACATCTGACTAAATCCTATGAAGACTACACAGAGCATGGTTCTTTGCTTTTTTAATATCTTCCATAGAGTTTTTATTTTTGGTTAGAAGAGCTGCTGATTCTCTTACAGAGATTCATCAAACTGCCCTGGCTCTGTTGCAGGAAAGCACGCGAGCAGTTTTAGCCACCCTGGGCACTCGCTCAACACCAGGACTTCCTAAATTGGGACGTGAAGTTGATCATTGCTGAAGCAGGATATTGGAAAGCCTTTCAAAGATATTCCACTTACCCATCTGTCTCCACTTTATCACAGCCAACACTGGTAATTTGTGATTGTTTAACCAAATTAATCACTCTCTTGGAAGCAGAAGGGAGGCAAAGCCCTTGGGCACCTGAACCTCCACTTTCTCTCATTGAAGTTCTTGCCAACAGTTGATGCTGTGCAATGGAGAACGTGCTCCATTTTGCACATCTTCATAGCCAGACCAGGTCTGCTTGTTCAGTCTCCAGTTCTTGATCTCTTTCTAACTCCAGACCAACTGCCCTTCTGGCAGACATGTTTCAGTCCATCATATGGAGTAAACAAGCTGGAAGAATAGCTCATACAAATACTTTTCTGGTGTTCCAGAAAAGTGTTTCTGTTGTTAGAATCTGCTAATCTCAACACACCTTGTAGTAATGTAAGGCCTATTTGAAGACATGTTGTAAAACAGGATCAACAGAGATAATATTTAAGCTATACTGTACCCTGCTTGTGGGCAAGGCTGCTTCTCCAAGTCCCTAAAAAAAAGAAGTCATAATGACTAGCTGTTTTATTAAGGTCTTCATAAACAGCCCAGGGGAGAATCTGGCTGCTTCAGAGACTCCTAGGCACTTTGCTAGAAAATTGATCCAACCGTACAGAGATAAGACACTTTTTAGCAATCAATAGAAGTTGTTCCTGCAGATGCAGAGGTGGCCATACAGGGCAGTGGTTTTGTACGCAGTTGAGATAGTTGTGAGACATTTCACACACAGTTTACAATAACTGAGAGCAGTGGATCACAGGTGCTGGAGCAGGACTGAGGGTAGGTGTGAGAACTGAGCAGAACACCATTTTGGGGAGGCTCATGTGCTCCAGCTGCTCAAAAGAGCCTCCTATCACCCCCCCCGACAGGGACTGCCGATCCTGTTCAAGAGACTCATTCCCCACTCCAGCATTACCGTATACAAAGATCCCAATAAATTATTTTTCTTACCAAAGGAGCACGTGTGCAGTGCATACCAGGCAAGAGGGCAGGACCAGCCGCAGCACTGATGCTCACGAACAGCATCATACAGGCCTTTTCATACACCATACAGCACAGGGTCTCTGCATGCTTCATACTATGCTTCCCAGCAAGCAGAGCATGCTGCCAGGGTCCCCGAGCTCCTGTTCTTGACAGCTGCCTGGGAACATCAGGGTTACTCCAACTGGGACTAATGAAGAAGCACATCCTTTCGCCACCCCAAAATTGTATGTGGGCAAAAGCCAACAACATACTTTCCTGTAAATAACCACGTTTTTTCATTGGGGTTCCTGCTCGCTCCAATGTTCCCGAGTCCTCCTGTCCCAGGAACAGCTTGCTCAACCTGCATGGCAAAATTACACCATCATGTTTTCAATGCACAACGCAGGATGTGGCAAGAATCACCTCTTGCATTTAAAGACCCCTTAGAAACCTGCAAGGAAAAGCCATGCAGGCAGCAGGAGAGCAGAGCCAAGAACTCCAACACTGCTCACATCAGATAGAGTAGAGTGGTTTCCCTTAGTGTTTCATACTATGTCTCAAGGACTCCAAACCTTCCTGGAAGACCAATGCAATTTGCTGTTTGTTTCAAGATACAGAGCATGTCAGACAGGATCACAATCTGTCCCATGCGATGTCAGTCAAAATATTCTTTCAGGTTAACAGAGGTTTCCCTGAAGATTATTCTGCCCTCTCCTGCAAGGCAGGCATCAGCCTCCAAGGCACTGCAGCACACTGCGGGGGAAGATAAGCCGTCAGCATGCTGCACGGGCACCAGAACCACTCTGCAGAAGCCCATGCCACGGTTTTTACTTCTTACTATAGCACTAAAGTTTCCCTTTCTCCCTTCCCCCCCCCAAAAAAAAAAAAATTCTATTGGAGCACACAGACTGATAGGGACCTGTTACACGTCTCTAAGCCACAAGATGAATGAATACACAAGGTAATTTGACCAGAAAGCTGCAAAGATACCCAAGCCTTGTCCCCTGGCTCTCCTCCCACCACATCCCCTGTCTCACTGCCCTTGAGACCATTCATGCCACAGCGGCCCTGAGATGTGCACATCACCTGGTTGCTTCCACAGTACACAATACTTTTCCCAGAGACATAGATGTCACTTTTCCTCTGTACAGCACTGCATTGTCCCACAAGTCTTCATTATCCCCGAAGTGACTTCTGGCGCTTAAAACTGGTCTCTGGGTTCAAAAGATTTTTGTTCAAGCAGGATGGCAAGGAGACGGACGCAGAGGGAGCAGGCCAACTGCCTCACTGCCTCCAAGCCAGGCAACAGGGAGGCAGTGGCTTAATATAGGCTCCATCTGCCAGGCTGTGGCTCTGGCAAGAAGGAGAACAGGTAGGAAAAGCATGTAAGCAAGCTCTGCACTAGATGTACAGTACCACATTTTGCTGCTTTATCACACAGGGGAGGCTATCTCAGAGACCTCCTCCATGGGAACATCCTCCACCTCAGAAATCCTGGCCAAACTCTACTATTCAAAAAACTCATCTTTCTCCTGTGTTTGTTTTCAAAACATCAACTTGGGGGAAAATTAAGTGCTGGATTGGCAAAAGCCTCATAAAAGGCTCATGATTAATGTAGGCAATCATGCTGGTATCATCTACTTGTCATCACTTTAAGGTAATTTAGTAAGCCAATGGCTTTGTGTGAAGAACTAATGACATTATTTTAATCTGTAAAAAATCAGGCACAGGAAAATACACGTTTGGCATCATACTAAGGAATAAAATTAATGTACAAGGTCTGTACGGTGTCATTGCTGAGCTGAAATAGTCTTTTTTGAATGCACAGTTTTAAGTATTCAGGTACTACTCCTACACTTGCAAATTTGAAGTGAATAGGCATTTACGGTTTCCTTTGCTTAATAAAGGATTTCTTTGAGCTGCACACTAGGAGTTTGCTGGGGCAAACCCAAGGGTAGATGCACACAGCAGAGCAAGCCCTCCCTGCTCTGCACAGCTCTGCAACACGCTGCAGGCTTCACAAATTCAATACTGACACTAGTCCCTGCGGGACCGTGGGGCAATTCCCTCTCATTAGCCTGGCAATGCCTGCATCTCAGCCATGCTCACAGCTTTTGGTGAGCTGCTGTGGAAGTCACCAAGGAGGAGAGAATGTGACAAATACACAAATAAATTGAAACCAGCTTGTACACAGCTAACCCTTGCACTTGCGATTGCAGGGGAAAGCTTTAAAAACAAACAAACAAAAAGACCTGAAGCCCCAAAAAGCATGCTTCAGAAATCAAACTCTTACGGTGTCTCGGGAGAAGGAAAATTAACTGTCCAATCATCCTCGTTCTTATAGTTCAATAATTTGTTTGTGAAATAAATAGTTGTATTCAAAGTAAAACATTAACTTTATATAAAGGAGAAATTTCTGCACATCTTGCTCAGTGTCGCAACCCAGCTCAGTGTGTTCCTGCAGCTACACCAAAGTGACCTGTTGACTGTCAGTACTGTCGGGCTATCACACACAACACATTTTATTCACATTGGCCTATTTGCAACTCTTTTCCTTTTAATTTTTTTTTTAGAAGCTTGCTCACAGTGAAAAACCTTCTAACTTAAAAGACAATACTTATAAAAGATATTACAAATGTGTTATAGCTGCTCAGTTTAATTCTTATTTTGTTCTTCCCTGCTCCCCTCTGCTGCATTGCACCGAGGTATTAATGGACTTGTCCTCTCAATACAGCTCTGCTCCTTGCCTGGCTGGTGAACATCACCATTCCCATCCTGGAGCACAGGGTTGTAGCAGTCTATCCCAAGCATCCAGGTCTTACCGCAAACCTGTAGCACAGGAAGGGACTGAAGGTGCAATTCCCCAGTTCAAAGTGCTTATTCTAACCTTGGAGAATTTTATTACATGATTATGTACCTAAAGATATATTTAGATTTTTTAAACAGCAAGAATTAAACACACTGCATCTTGTGTTTCTATATATCTTGAAGCAAGATCTTTGAGGTTTGGGTTTTGTTTTTTTTTAAATGAATGCATAAAACCACTCTTCTTTGTGTCTACAAGACAAGGCAATTTCTGGCAGGCCGCGTTCTCAAGAAACAGCTTCAGCACACAGACCAGAGGAAAAAAGATACTAAAAAAACCAAAATAAAGATGCCTTTAAAGTTTAATGGATGATTCCTAGGATGTGGTTCAGCACAATGAAAAGTCCAATGTAATGAAGAAAAATATAATCTGAAATTAAAAGAAATTGCCATTTATGAGTAACTGAGAACACGTATCAAATTGTTTAGCTCGGTGCTAGCAGACCCAGTGGCAGACTGGCACAGCACCAGGTTACTAATCACTGGAATAAAATAGTTGGATGTTTTCACATCTCCTCAACTATGCTGGAGCAAGTCTAGTTCTTGGATGCCCTTCTTGGCTCAATCTCAAACTGGCCACAGCCTGGCATGGAAAACTACCTCTGCAATGACTTTGCAAACAAAAAACCTACTGAAAAAAAAAGCATGCAAGAAGGCCTGTCCCACTTCCAAGGAGATTCTGGCTTCATTAACTGATCTCCCAAAGCTATAAAAGCACCTTTTGGGTTTAGAAAAGGCACTGTGGGATCCTCCAGCGCTGGCACAAATGCCTAGAGGTTAAACACAGCAGGGGAAAAGTGCGAGGCCTCTTCCAACTCAACGAAAGAGGAGTCTTCAAATGTGTGACAACAGGAAGGAAAATTAAAAGGAGATCACAAATAGGGTGTGAAAGCAGAGGGGAAAAAAAACAGGAAGACCCTGTAGCAGCAAAAGAGATGACCTTTGATACCAAGCTTCCTCATCTGTTACCATAAAAAGCTACCAGAATAGCTGGGGCTTCCTTCAATTTACTGTCACACACAAGAACTGAAGAAGCAATCAAAAGTTGGTTTGGTTTTCTCAGCAAAATAGAAGAATTGTGTTAAAAACAGTTTCAGGCAAAATGAAGTGTTCTCAGCAGTCCCAGACTGAATCTCTGGTTTTGTTTTCATACCTGGGACTGCTTTAAAAATAAAAGCTCATTTTGACATGAAAAATTAATGTGTTCCCCTTTGAAATAGAAACAAAATTTCACTTTTAATTGCTATGTTATTTGCTGTTTGCTGAAAGTAATCTGAATTTGAGAGTAATTGGTTTTGGTTTTTATGCTGAAAGCTCCTTGTAGGAAATAGTTCATTTTAAAAAATTGCTCAGCTATCACTAAGTGTACATGATTTGTATCAGAAAGGTGCAAAGCAGAATTTGCTTGTGCCTTGGAGAGTTCTGTTAAAATTAAATAATTTTTTTGAATTTGGGGTCAAATTGCTGAGAATTACTTCTTTTTATTGTATTGCCAGTCATACACCAACCAGTGCACTGTGGTTCATCAGGGAACCCAAAGAACCCTTTAAATGTTGCTGAACATAATCATTCTGCTATAAGGAGAGAAAGAAAAGACAAGACTGAACTCCACCTATTGTCTCCATTCAACCAAGACCCAACAAAAAGAAAGGTGATCATGGAATGACATCATGCAAATTATTTCCACTTGGGTTTTCTGTGTATTTTGGAGTAATTCCTCCCCACCCATGTTTGCTAGAACTGCATTTGCCAAGCCACCCTCTCTCCTCTTCAGGTTTTGAAATAACAAGACCTAAAACCTGCTCAGCTTCTCCATTCCAGAAGGCTCCTCTAAGGACTGCACCTTCCTCCTCCTCTCCAGACCACCTTCCAAGGAAAATTGCTCCTTCTGGGCTCTGCCCATGAGACACACCAGGACTCCCCACACAGCCCCATCCTATTTCCCATGCTGTGCAGCTGGGGACCAGAGCTGCATCCCTCCTCCCTAACAGCACAAGCAACCGTCCATAAGAACCTCACTCTCCAAAATGCTGCAAGGAGTTAAAAATTTGAGAAAAACTTCAAGAGCAGAAACAGTTGCTAACTAAAATCTTTTTTCTTGTCCACCAGGACGGGATCTATCTGCAGCCTGTCCCTTGGTAGGGAGCTGGTCCTGCCCACACCCAGGCACAGCCATAGCACACGTCCTGAGCCACAGGAGATTTTCCTCAGTGAATCGTCAGGTGGACAGCAAGTATTTATAGAGAAACCAGGGCAGTGAATGGCAGCAATAGTGTGCAAAGCAAGAAAAACAAAGTGGATCCATAATCCACCAGCATCAGATGCTGTTCTACCACTGAGAAACTAGACTTAGGAACACGAAAAATAAAAAGCAAATAGTGGTGAATGTGAGTGAAGCCAAAGCAGTAAGCAGAGTTATAGGGTTTCATAAACTTTTCTGCTCACATCAGGCTTCCGCCAGCTGGAGAAGGGTGAACCCACAGAACTGCTGCTCTAGATACCAGAATACACACAGATTTTTCTCCTGAAGTCAGGACTGGGCTAATCCACTCCAAATACACATATGATTCACACACAGTACTTTCACGTACACCTTTATATGAAAGATGTTGCAGAGGAATCACTGACAAGGTCTTATACAGGCAAAATGAAAGAAATTTAAGTTTTGCTGACAGTCATTGGGCAGAGCCACCTATAACCATGTATCTTACAAGTGTCTTACAAAAGAGGAGGAGAAAGAACTAAAGCACAGAAACACACTGGCTAATATTGGGCAATTATGAGAAAACAAGAAAAAAGGGAAAACAAACATTTAGAGCCCTTATTATGTAAATTATTATGTAAAGATTGCACTTTAAACTTGCCCATCTCCCTGATTAGGCCTATTTGCAATCCTAAAGACTTGGCTGACATTAATCAAATCACACTAAATTAAAAAGAGTAGCTACTCAGCTCGAACAAGCTGCCTCCCGAGGGCACGAGAAGTTTCTCACTACCACTTAATCTCCCACACCCAATTTTCCCTCCTGTTCTCCTGGTATCAGGTTTGCAGGTGCAGTACCAGAGGGCACAGGCTTTGCACAACTCTGCTTTCCATGCCTGACTCAGCACAGACATGCAAGACACAGTATCTGAGTGACTTGAAGACCATGGTTTCAGTTTCATTACTTTGTCAATTAATTTCTGCATTATTCACCAGCTGCTGCACTCACTGGACAGGGGCCAGAGACTACCCAATAGCTCCTCCGCACCCCAGACACCCACCTCCAGCTCCTGTCAACACCTGGACACTGCTCTGGTGCTGACCAAGGGCCAAGTGGCTCCTCTCTGTACTTATCCACTCTTTGCTGGTGGTACAGCAACTCTGCGTGGCGTAAAACATGCCTGCGGCTACCTCCTGCAGTGCTCAGCTGAGCATCCCAGTTAAACATGGGCAGGGTAGGACAAGGCATTTAGAAGTCATAATCCTGTGGCCTGCAAATTAAAGCTTTGCTTTCACTACTCCTCCATCAGTTGGCCTCCAGAAGCATGAGATACCCACAGCACTTCTACCCACAGCACTTCTGCCCAAGATTAAACACAGCCTTTCTCCTTTCCAGCTCAAGCACAAACTGGTCATGGGGGTTCCCAATGTCAAGATAATTGATTTCTATGTAGTTTCATGGGCAGAAGATCCAATTTTTTGAAAGTATCCAATTACCCTCTAGGCATCCCATGATGAAGCGAGGTCTCCACAGATGCTCAAAGCTAGAGTAGACCAAGGAAGAGTTGGAAGAGTTTTGAAAACACAAGGGACACCGGTGACTGTTTCATTGGCTGTAGCCATGTCTGCTACACTGAGTGAAATTTTATAGCATCAGTGTGTGCATTAAAAGTGCACATGCTGGAAGGAACCAAACTAGGATGCACAAGAATAGCAGTTTCCTTGGATATCGGGGAGTGCCACTGTTCATTAATGTTGACTTGTACACACCACATATACAAAACTGTACAAACTAAATCCATTTGACATTTGCAATTTTTGGTGAGTTGTGGCTGCTTCGCGTCCAGTCAGGCCCCACAATGGCTGCTGTCACACAGACTGATAGTTGCCCCCAGCAAGAAAATGAAATTAAATACAAAAACCTGTTAAATTCTTGTTAAGGATTTAACTGCATTGACAGCAGCAAGGCAACTCAGGTTCAAGGTTGCTCTTCTGTCCTTAAATCCTCTGCTCAGCAGCATACTGCATCCAACATCCAAGTGCATCTGCTGCCATGCCTGGAGGACAAAGGCTGAGCAGAGCACAGCACATTTATCTCTTTATTTCTATGCTTTTGCCCAGTTTAGTTAGCCCCACAACACTGTTGTGATGTTGATTCCATAGTTCCTCACTCATCTTCTGCTCCGAAGCATCACAAACTGTTTACTTTCCCGTTTTGGGTACAAAAGCTGCCACAATGACATTGCTACAGCTTGCAGAGCTCTTTTTGTCTGCATTTGGGATGTGGCTAGCAAGAGCGACCAAGCTGGAACCTGACTCCCACACCCACAAGGAAGAAGGCTCTTCCCCCAAGGCTCACCCAAAACCACCCAGATCCCCAATTTTTTCTAATAAGGCTACAAAATGGCAGAGCTCTGAAGTTCATGCCACCAACACCCTCAGCAGCACTCCTACCAAAAGGTCTTTTCTAACACTATTATATATGAAGTGTCCCTGCTCAGCCAGTTTACTGACTCACCTTCCTTTAAACCCTCTTTCTTCACTTACATCTTCAGAAGACTTGTTTTTTCTTCCCCCCAATGAGAAAAAGCATAGCCAAAAAAAAATGTAAGGATTTTTCTTTGGGCAGCTGTCAGAAAAGCTGAGAGAAGAGTAAGGCATATAAAGCATTTTCTCTTTTCTCAAGCATTCAGGAACACTTTCTGTCAACATGATAACCCTGACCCCAATTGCAGTTGTCACTGCTCCTCCACCAAACTGGGACTCAGCACATGGAGGGAGTGCAGAGGAATCCTTCCCACCTCATACCAACAGACAAGTTTGAGACCCACACAAACTTTTTGCACTTGCAGAGACTCAAAATGAAACACATTTCCCCCCCAAAAGAATGGCAGTGCTGGCTGTACAGAGCAACACAGCCAGAAAACAGGAGCAAGGACCAGTGCTGGAAGATGGATTATGAGCCAGGACCTGGGTTTTTGGCTTGCCAGCTGAGGAAACATGCTCTGCCAATGAAAAATGAAGAAGCTTCAGAATTTCCAAAGGGGGAAGAAAAAAAGAAAAATATTTAAGTTGGACATAACCAGGCTTTGTTTGAAAATTTGTTGTGTTTTCTGCATTCTTAGATATGAAACAGAGACAGGTTGAGAAGTAAAACCTCATTTCAAAGTGGCAAAGTCAAAGTGTTTCCATTAGGAATTGTCAGAATTGAATAATCCATAAAATAGGTTTCCTTTTTCAGCTTTATTTTTTGAAATCAGCTGAGGAGTTCGAGATGAATTGTTAAATAATTCAAAGCACATTGATTGAAATATTCCACCTCGCCCTCCTCCTGATGTGCTTAAAGCTACACGCATAAACAGTGAGCTGCAGCCAGACTCTTATCCAATTTCCTGAAAATGTCATCCAAAAGGTAAAGGAGAACCTTGAGCCCAGGCTGGGGAAGGGCAGGACCAGCAGAGCTTCTTCAGCTGGTGCCTCCTTCAGAGCATGGGGAAGACATCAAAATAGCACCTTAATAGTGATGATCCAAAGGATGAAGAGGATGAAAAAAAAAACCAAACCTTGCTGTTGTGTGGAATAAGAAACTATAACAAAGCAGTGTCCACAAGAAAAGAAGCCAGATCTTTCCAATTAAATCTTATACCATGATGGAGAGTACATCAGAAGGGCTGTGCACCTGCATGACAGACACAACCAAGTACAGACACCAAAGGACATTCACCATCCTCATCTGGAAACTACCACCCTCCTCCTCTGCTGCTGTCGCACTAGCCCCCAGAGGACATCATTCACACTCAGAGAGCTATAAAGAGTAAAGCATTACTGAGGAAAGCCACTTGCTGTGTTGGCCAATCCACTGCTTTGATGCCTGAGCATGGTGCACCCATGGCCTGCTCACTGTTTGTCTTCAAACAAAAGACCCAATACCTTTTCCTACAGGACACAGAGGTGATTTCATGGTTAATTTCAACACCTGCCCACCTGCTGGGGAAGCTGGGGGCTCCTGCCAGCAGGAAGAGTCTTGGGAAGGGAACAGCAGGGTTTTAGGGCTGGAGCATGGTAAGCACAGACCTTGCTCGCTGTTACAGACAAAACACTGCCCATGTGGCCATGTACCATCTAATGCTGAGACATAAAAGGAACTAGAACATGAATTAAACTGCTTTACGTACTGAAATGATCTTCACCTTTCAAGAGCCAAAGACACAAGCGACTTACAAAGAGTTGCCTCAATCTGTGGCACAGCAAACATCTCCATCCATACAGTGGCCTATGTTTGACAATATTTCAACTGAGGATGCCAATTCAAATCTATAGTTCAGCGGTTCCCTCAAGAGATGACAGAGTAATGCTGAAATTCTTGGTATCTATCTGTGGTATAGGAGGTTCCCCATCAGCTGCATAATGCACCATGTAATGTGATGTTCCTCTACAAGAAGGGACAGAAGGAGGATCTGGGAAACCACAGGCTACTCAGTCTGACCTTGGTGCCAGGGAAGGTTACGGAGCAGATCTTAAGCACCATCATCACACAGCATGTGCAGGACAACCAGGCAATCAGGCCCAGTCAGCCTGGGTTTGTGAAAGGCAGGTTCCTGCTTGACTAACCTGATCTTCTATGGCAAGGTGACCTACTTAGTGGATGAGGAAAAGGCTGTGGATTTTGTCTACCTGGACTTCAGTAAGGCCTTTGACATTGTTTCCCATAGTATTCTCCCAGAGAAACTGGCTGCTTGTGGCTTGGATGGCTGCACTCTTTGCTGGGTTAAAAACTGGATGGATGGAAGAGCCCAGGGGGTTGTGGTAAACAGAGTTAAATCCAGTTGGCAGCCGGTTACAAGTGGTGTTCCCCAGGGCTCAGTACTGGGACAGGCTCTCTTTAATATCTTTACCAATGATCTGGACAAGGGGATTCAGTGCACCCTCAGTAAGTTTGCGGATGACAAAGTTGGGAGGGAGGGTTGATCTGCTCGAGGGTAGGAAGGCTCTGCAGAGGGATCTGGACAGGCTGGATCGTTGGGCCAAGGCCAGTTGCATGAGGTTCAACAAGGCCAACTGCCAGGTCCTGCACTTGGGTCACAACAACCCCATGCAACACTACAGGCTTGGGGAAGTGTGGCTGGAAAGCTGCCTGGCAGAAAAGGACCTGGCGGTGCTGTTTGACAGCCGGCTGAATATGAGCCAGCAGTGT
>VYZV01042432.1:798456-840859 GCA_013401275.1 Pandion haliaetus
GAGAGGAATCTTCTCCCTGAGGAAAGAAGCGGCAACGACGATGTGTGGCGAGCTGACTCAACCCCCATCCCCGATTCCCCTGCGCCGCCGGGGGGAGGAGGTAGACAGCATCGGTAGTTGAATGGAGCTGGGAAGGCGGGAGGGGGGGGGGAGGTTGTTCTGATGTTTGGTTTCCCTTCCTAATACCCTTGTGTTTTGTTTCTGTTTTGATTGGTAGTAAATGAAATTGATTTTGTTTCTTCCCCAAGTTGAGCCTGTCTTTTGCCCGTGACCATAAGTGGGGAGTGATCCCTCCCAGTCCTTGTCTCGACCCACAAGCCTGCCTTTGTATTTTCTCCTCATCCCAACGTGGCCAGGCGAGGGGGTGGGGAGTGAGTGAGCAGCTTCGTAGTGCTTTGTTACCGACTGAGCTGACCTGAAACCATGACACTTTTATAGCAAAAAATAATTCTATAACATATGTCAAGAGGAATGGCAAGAGTATAAAATAGTTAATATCCTGAATGTATGTGGGAACCAAACAGCAAGAATGGGTCCTTGGGACCCTTTGCTTAAGATATGCTCCTGCAAAAGCACCTACTGCCTGGGCTGCTTGGTACTGCCAGCCAAGAAGATGAACCTACCATGGCTGCTTCCAGCCAAAATCCTGCATTTGGAGATGAGTAAAGGTATTTGCATCCCATATCAGCAGTTGTCAGCATGCTGTCAAAGGCTGAGGAGACCAGCTATTGGGTTGAGGTGCTACAGAGGGGCTCAGAGGACCAGGTTCAGTCTGCCAGAAGTATATCTGCCATTGATCAAGAAGGTACTGAAATGATCTCTCCAAAGTGAATATTTTTCCCCACTTACTGCATGAAAGACACCATTGCACCATCCCTTGCCCTCTTTGAGGGAGATTAGACAGGAGGTCCTGGGGCACTCAGCCTGGCATCAAACCTCCGCACCCACAATCACTTGTTTGAGAGCTCTCGCGCCAGCTCTCTGGCCAAGCCCACGACATGCACCATAGCTACTAGCTTCAGTAACGTCTGTGCTAATACACTTTCTGGCAGTCATCTCTTTCCTTCTTGCAAACACCAGGTCTATGCAGTCAGCCTGCCTTTTCCTCTAGTGTTTCTCAAATACCTTGATGACCAACTGGCTCTGGGTGCTCTCTCGGGAGACCTCAGCAGAGGATTGTGCAGGTCTCCTAAGTAAGGGATTTGGATCCGGCATTGACATGCAGCAGCATCTCCAAGTTTGTCACACAACAGCACATGCTTCACCTCAACCATATCTGCCTGCCAGCTCCCTGGGGCTGTTCACATGGTTGGACACAAACCACACCCTCAGTGTGATTCATCCATGAAAGTCCTAAAACATGCAAATCAAAGATATCCCACCCCTCATCCTCTGAAAAACCAGCAGCTCTGGCACAGGACACCACAATTGTCCCTTGTGACCGGCATGGCACAGCACATCTCATGTTCCCCCCACGCAGCCCCACGGACCTTTCCTGGGTTATAACACCCATCGTACTGTCAGCCTGTAGGGCTCAATGCCCAAGGCAGGAGGGTGACCACGTTTTTGGTGGTCTCCAAAACCAGCTCAATGCCCCTCCCAGGGGCACCCACTATGCTTTCAAGGCTGAAGTGAGAGCAAAACACATCTTACCTAGGAAAAATGAACGTAAGACTAGAAGCAATTTATGATGACCCAATAAAACGTTGCATAAAGTCACCCCTGCTGCTCAAGGCAAGAGGGTTATTTTCTTCAGCCCTTCCTTTGCCAGAGTCATTTAATGCAAACGAGCTTTCAAAGCAATTTGCAGCTGACAGCCCACAGTGGGAAGAAGGCTTCTACAGGGCTGACGGTGCACAACTACAGCAGACCTGCTGCTGTAGCTCATGTCAGTATGAGGCTTCTCTAGTCCTCCTCCTAGAACAGAAGTGTGGAAACACTCCTTTCAGGAAACTTCTTCCTCTTGCACCTCTCCAGGCTTCCTCACTTAAGCTGTACAGATAAGCCAAGGACAAATGAGCTTTAAACAACCTCAACAAGATGGATCCTCTCCCCCATCCATCCCCAGAGACGCTCATTATCCAAAGCCAGCTGCACAGAGGGCTGCAGTGCTGGCACAGATGTGAAGATGCCACTAGCCAGCCTAGGAGCTGCAAACACATGCTCAAGGAAGGACAAAGACATGGTTGTGTTCAGTGCTGCAGCCTTGCTGCTGCCAGCAGTGGAGGAGGCAGCTCAGCACCAGCAGATGAGACAGGCAGCCACCCACAGGCACTACATAACCCACTGGGGAGCTCAGCACCCCCGAGGAATCAAGCCTTCCCCAGCAGCGCTACATGTCCTTGCACACACAGCAGAGTGGGCTCCAGCACTCCATGAGCATCCCTAGAGCCACCCCACCAAGGAGGAAAAGAGGATTTTCCTGATTGCTCTCACCCAGCAGACTGTTGAGCTTCTTGGGCCAGAGACTGTGCCCAGA
Source organism: Pandion haliaetus (assembly GCA_013401275.1). Lineage (NCBI taxonomy): Eukaryota > Metazoa > Chordata > Aves > Accipitriformes > Pandionidae > Pandion > Pandion haliaetus. The sequence continues at coordinate 800,936 of VYZV01042432.1, forward strand.
GCACTGTCACCAGAGCGAATTAGAGAATAAAGTACGGTCACAATGGAACAAATTACCAAAAATATGGAGAAAACTTGATTTGGAGTAAGATGTCCTCCTCACGGACATCTCTGAGCCAGGCAGAGCTCAGCCACTGCATGGCAATGTGCCACGCGAGTGCATAAATTCATCATGGGCAGATGGCTGATTTGACTAAACCAGCCTTAGTTTACACTGGAGCTGATCCACCCATCCCATGCCAGAGAGTTATGGCTCATGTCGAATTCAGCTTCGCTGCTCGATAAATTTCAAGAGAAGGAGTCTCAGGAGGGTAACCTTCGCTTTTCAACATAGTCCCTGGGCATGAGCAATGGACAGGAATACAGCATACACCTGGAAAGCAGCTGTGCAGAGGACAACATGCAGAAGGCTATCAAGGACAGCAGGCAGAGGACATGCAGGCAACCAGAGTTCAAAGCAACACTGAGGGAACACAATTAAGCCGATGCCTTTGAAAGGTACCTCTCACATTATTACAGAGCTCAGGTTTTGCTTCTGTATCTGCCATTTGCAATTTAAATTATGGCACTCAGCTATGCAAATCCGTATTTAAAAGAGGCAAGAGATAAACAAGTGTTATGGAGGCTCTCATAGAGCATCTTGAAGCTTTGCTAGTATATTTAAGTGTATGCAAATACAGAAATAAATGATGTGGTGAGTATGCATATAGAGGTATGCATGATGCAGGCCTTGTTTGCACCTCCATTTTCTCACTGTTTCACTGGTTGGGTGCTCCATAAAGGCTGTGTAAAGGGATGGGTGTATAGACACATGCAAAACAGAGCTTATAACAAATAAAGGGTTTTTTAATTTACAATTATTGCTTACAGATATACATGATTTCAATGGCATCCATCCACATGAGTCATTTTTATTCAGTCTCTCTCCTCACCCCAGTTTAATTTCTTTTTATTCAAATTTCTAGAAAATAAGTCTGCTGTTTTCAAGAATGACAGCAGTGGGGAAAAACCTTCAGAAAAAGAAGGCTAGTGGCTTTTTCCATATGTTTTTTTAACTACTCCATCACATTCCTGCTGGACCACAGAAATCCAGTTGAAATGAGCAATCCTCAGCCTTCAGACACACACAGTAACTACGTGGAAAGATGCAGATGTATACTGAATCGAAGCGCTCATGCACGATGAACAGCTCCTGCAGTATCACAAGCCCTCTGCCAATACTTTGTACACTAAATGCAGTTGCTCAGGAGTATTTTTCAGCACTCCAGTGTCCTCCCCTCCATTTAGCAGGGATGGACAGGGAAGGGTGTCCCCCAGAGATACCCCTCACCTCCTCCCACTTCCAGCCCTCACAGACATCAGTAGCCAACATAAACTTTGGGTAAAAGCCATGTTTGGAGGAAAATTGTGTTTGCATTAGGGGAAGGAAGGGAAGACTGCACTAGCAAGTTATTCTGGGATTATTTTCCCCACTCACCACTGCCTGGAGTTACGTAAAAAGTTGCCATTCTCGAGTCAGCCCAAGGAAGTCATGAAGTGGCTCCCACTTGTGTCCAAGTTACAGCTTAGGCTTCATTTCTAACACACATGGTCCTTTTTCTGGTGTTACTTTGACTGTGTGGCTGCTTGGGCTCACCGTTAATCACAGCTTTTGTGATCCAGTGTCAGAAACAACCTGGGAAAGACTCTGGCACACCAGGCTCTGCCACGCAGCCTGCAGCCTCAGCAAGCCCCAAACCCTCAACCACTCAATAACCTCCCCCAGGAATAGTTTTCATACCACACGCTGACAACTGCTGTCTATTACAAGTCCAGGAATTTCTCACTGTCCCTCAACCACTCTCATTTCCAACGGGCCATTCAGGCTTCCAATTAAAAGCGAATTTGAAATTATGAAACACATTGCCACACCCTTATCAATACCCCGTGGCCAGTGTGCCCAATGCACCCCCAAAACAGCATGGCTGGCACAAGGTCAGTTGTGCCAGGGACACACCGCTCCATGGCCACAGCTTCATGGGACGACCCTGCTCCTCACCCTGGGACACCCAAACAGCAGCTGCCAAACCATATCAGGGCTCAGAAGCAGCAGAAAGAGGTGGCAACATGATGAATATCCGAGATTATTCTGAACCTCCTCTCATTATCCCAGCCGTTAGCAATGGCTGGACCAGCAGATCCATCTGCCCATCTAACCATGCGAAGACATTACACATGGCAGAAGATGACATTATACCTGCATTTAGAATTATAAACCCCACTCATTAATCCCACAATATATTTTAGTGGAGATACAAGTGTTTTAGTTATCCTAATGAGGCTGGGAGACATTTTACAAGATGCACACATTGGGTTTTGTGTTCCTTTGGATTGGGCTTCAGGCTTTTGAAGTGGAAATTCTGCAGCTCTTCTGAGTTTGCTGTTTCCAGCTCCCCCATCCCAGGGGAGATGCTCTGGGAGAGCATGGAGCCTGCTCACAGAGCTGTCAGCGCTGGCAAAGCACACGGCCAGAAAGGCCACCGCATTAATGAATATGGAAAGTGAAAGAGCATCTGCTTTCCACCACGTAAAGTGAAAAGAGCAACCAAAACCCTACCTTGGAAAACTCAAGATGGACTCCCAGTTTCTTAGGGAACCATCAGTACCACCCTGCCAGACCAGACTGGGGACACCTTCTGTAGTGAAGCCACCTTCAGCTGCATTTAACACCCAAACCCTACCTAGGAGCAGGAAAGACTATGCAAAAGCTGATTTCAGAGATTTAAAATGCACTTCTGGCACCAACATGATGGGCTGGAGCCAGTTTTAGCTACAAACCATAAAATCCATAAAAATAAATTTTTGTTTCTAGAGGAAAAAATGCTTGCCAGGCAGGGTAATCATTTCAATTTATACCATTCTGTATACACAGAGATTAGATGAGATTACAGGGAGTGGCTGCGGATGCGCAGACAGATAACCTAAGGGGACTCAGGAGCGTTTACTCATTTAAACATTAAACCGGTATCACTTGCTTAGACTGCAGCCACCAAAGCATCTTTGTGTACAGGCTGCTCTTAGCTTATATCTAAGGTCTGTGACCTCCAAAAGTGTAAAAGTCCTTCACTGTGTGTATTTGTGGTTTGCTATGTATACTGAGAATTTGTGTCTCAGACATGTAAGTTGTAGGAATAATATTTAGCAACTGTTATCACAGTGAAAAAAAAAATTGAAATCTGAAAATCCCAGCATCTTTAAATGCAAGGACTCTGACCTCTACTTGGGCACTGAATACTAAAAAAGCATTCCCATCGCTGGAGTCTGCCAAGTCAACACAAGAAGCAGACAGCCACAGTAGCTTAAAACAACTTCTTGGTAGGGTTCAGAACCACCTGCAGAGGGTCCAACACAACACACACGAGTCAAAAGAACCTGGCTGAGCCCCTCATGTTCACAGTACACAGGGACATGCAGAAACACACACCAGCACACCATCACCATACTCAATGTTGGTGATACTGGAGTGGGGGTCCTGCACCACCCGGACCTGCTAACAGGCATGAAACCACCTCCCCACTAGCTCCCCAGGAGGATCTCAAAGCCCTTCTGACACCATTAATCCAAGCATTAAAAAAAAATTAGATGATACCAGCTGCTTCTGTAGCTCTGATGAATGTTCACACACCCTAAATTAGCAGTTACTTGCCTGGTGTTAGTTTTTATTTATTTGTTGTTCTGGGGAACAACATTACCACCCTGCAGAGCTGTCTGCTGTCGGGTGATTTTATGGCCGTCACCAGCAGCAGTGACAACCTAATGCATCCGAAACCTAGGAAGAGAGGCATAAGGTGTTACAAAGGAAAGTGAAGCAGAACCAGAAGTGCAGATGCAGTTCTTGGGAGGTTGCTGGGTTTTTTTCTCTTCCACAAGTCATTAATGAGCAGACAGATCCTACAGTGATAAGATGCAGAAATTAGCAGTTGTATATTCTGAGTAGCATCATGGTCCTGTGGTGTGTCTGGATAGCGAGGGGCACCTGCAGCTACACGGCTGGTTGGGTTCCTGCCCAACAACCATTCCAGTGCCACCACAATTTATTTATTGTGCTATTAATGACGTGGCAGAGCACACAAACTGGATCAAGCATCTTCCTTCCTTTTCTGTTCAGGTTTAAAACTGTAAGAGAAAACACAACTGTCGTTATCTCAACCCTTTGTGCCCCACGTTGGGCGCGAAAAAGGACTGTCGTGGTATAACCCCAGCCAGCAACTAAGCACCACACAACTGCTCACTTGCTACCCCCCCAAACCCAATGGGACGGGGGAGAAAATTGGGAAAGGAACTAAAACTCGTGGGTCGAGATAAGAACGGTTTAATAGAACAGAAAAGAAAAAACTAATAATGATAATGACAACACTAATGAAATGACAACAGTAGTAATAAAAGGATTGGAACATACAAGTGATGCACAACGCAATTGCTCACCACCCACCCACCGATGCACCCAGAAGTCCCTGAGCGGCGATGCCGCCCCCCAGTTCCTAAAACGTCACACGGTATGGAATACTCCGTTGGTCACTTTGGGTCAGCTGCCCTGACTCTGTTCCCTCCCAGCCTCTTGTGCCCCTCCAGCTTTCTTGCTGGCTGGGCATCAAAGGCTGAAAAGCCTTGACTTTAGACTAAACATTACTTAGCAACAACTGAAAACTTCAGTGTGTTATCAACATTCCTCTCATCCCTAGCTCAAAAACACAGCACTGTACCAGCTACTAGGATGACAATTAACTCTATCGCAGCTGAAACCAGGACAACAACCAAATGAAGAGAGAAGAATATATCAAATATTCCTGCACTGTTCAGCTGAGTGGGGATCTCGAGAAAGCAATTCATGCTTATCTAATTAAAGACTATAGTAAGATGAAGTTGGAGGGCCTTAGCCAAGGCTGCTTGAAAAAAACTCCTTCCCCAGCTTCTGACTCTTCAGCTATGCAGCTGGCTGGGACTGAAGAAAGCTTCCCATGGTGGTAGTGGGTAAATTCATATGTGCGCATATATACCATCTCACATTGCAGAAATGCAATTAGGAAAAAAACCACCCAGGACTTCCACACCATGGAAGAGCAGTGCCACCTCCACCACACTCCCACAGCCCAGCCTAGCATATTCCTCTAGCAGTAATCAAAAAGTGGGTCTGTTCACATAGTGAAGGGACCTCAGCAGCTGCACCCTCAATTACTCACAAATAAAGCACTGCCTACTTCGATATTTGGCAGCACTGGAGCAAGAGAATGGCTATTCCCCAATATTTACCTTACCCACAGCACACAACCAAGTCACCAGCTCAGTTTAAGGGGTAATAATTGTTTTAGTTGCATTTTTTCCAGGCATGGAAGTCTTCATCTGCAAAGGGGAAGGCCATACAACCACAGACAAGGAAAAAGTTTGTTCCCCTCACTTTGAGACTGCTGTCCCAACCTGTAATCACAGACAAGGTTAAGGCCACACTGATGATTTTGAGTACAACCACATACTTCACATACTTGTGGACCCTCCTCTATCAAACAGAAATTGCCAACCCCAGCAGCACCCATGATGAAATGGGAAACCTGTTCTTCTCTCAGCAAGGATACAAGGGCATGTTTCTAAGAAAGGATAAAGTTCCACCACACCTACTTGAAGGGTTAATGTTGGATTCATCATTACTTGCAGTATTCCAGTCAGCATCTGTGATTGTTCAAACATTTCTGGGCTCACACCAAAGGTAACTGGGTCTAGTTCTGATCTGTCAGGGCCAAGCAGTGCTGCCCAACATCTCATCTGTCACCGAGTAACAGAAGATGGGAATGCAACATGCCAAGTGCACATGTATATATCTACGCTATCCAGAAAGCTGAATGACAGGCTGGGGAGGGTGTGTTGTTGTTGTGGTTGATGTTGTCACAAGTCAGCCATAGCCACTCAATGCAAAATAAATATATAAAATACCCAGAAAAGATAAGATTGTTTTTCCTAAATAAAAAAAGCCAGCCTGTTTATAAATCCTAGATATGGAAGATGTCATCCTAATAAAACCTGCCTATTTCTTCACATAGCCCTATTTGTATTGCATCTTATATGAAAGAAACAGTGAAAGCTTTGAGCAAATCAACGGTTACGTCAACCCTGAAATATGGGCAAACCTTCACCCTGTTCAGTCCCTACATTTAAAAATTTAGGTTTTAATTGCCACCTCCTGCTCTATACAAAGCACAGCCCCTGTGCACATAACAGCACCTCCTGATGCAAATCACAGACTTCTGCCTTAAACAGAGACAAGCTATTTAATGGCCCGAAGCCTCCGTGCTGTTTTCCCCACCAAGCCAAATACAGGGTTGCACATTTCTAGGCTGCAAAAAACTGTTGTTATTTGGAATGGGCAATATTCAGATATTTAGTCTTAAAGTTATTCACATAGATAGCCTTGCATTTAAAGTGTTATAACTATGGAAAGGAACAAATGAGATTATGGAAATAAACAGCGAGGACGTACCACTGCATTACTCGAGCCGTAGGTGCTGAGTACTGACAGCTCTGGGACAGGGCTGCTTGCCCTGACCCACAGCCACACACCTTGCCTGGCCTTATTTTTTAAATGTATCTGTCAAGGGAAAAATAAATACTAATCTCCCCTTCCACTACTGCAGCCTTCGATTCTAGATACATAAAAACCAAGTGTTTAGTTATTCAGGAGGAGATGGGTGCACTCAACATGTACAGTCAGTGGCAGCACTAGGAGCTCACTGTATGTCAGAGAAATAATTTAATCTCTTTTTGACCCAGTTCTAGAGCTGGACAAATATTGATTTTTTGGTTCACTTGCCAAACTGGGGAAAAAAATTATTTAGGCTGAGCTGAACTGAAGTGGTATTTGATGTTACTGCTGGGTTTTTGATTTTGTTGAAACATCACTATTTTGGATCCTCTTACCCAAACCCAAAATATTTACATTGTTGTGCTCTGCTTTTATCTTGTCATTAAATATGAAAAAAACCCAAATAAAAATACTGAGACACAACAGAAACATTTTAATAAGACATCAACTGAGGGGAACTCCTGCAGTTCTCCAAGTTCTTCCCCATTTCTCAGCTGCAGCTATATCCAAGAGCTATTTTCATGTGAATAAATTATTCATGTAAAATAAAACAAAATGAGAGCTGAATTCTGCCCTGATGGCCAGCTCCAAATGAAGGCAGAAAAGTCTTCTGAACCTTCTCCTATCTATTTTGGTTTCATGCCTTTAGGTATATGAACTATGTATTTGTAGTACATAAACTACATTATAGAGAGAGATATATACACACATATATATATAACAAATAAGGACTGCCTTATATATGTATCTCTCTATATAAAAACTGCTGGGGCCCCAATCTCAGCTGGAACCTTTAAGGATGGCCATCATACAACAGGTAGTGTGACTACTCCATTTCAGTGCTGGAACAACTACCAGCATGTCCATAAATACATCAGGCATTTGTTTCACATACCAGCAGTGCGAGACTCATGAACAAACCCCTCAGAAACAAACCACTAGGAACCTTTTGATAAGTGTTCATTATTGTGGCATTCATCTAAGAGGGAAAAATGCAAAATAATTAGCAATCCTTGCATACAAGCTCAGGATGTCAGGCAAGATGTGCAATTATAGTTTTGCCATGGCACTCAAGGGGTATTTAATGAGTTTATTGGGTTGAACATTTGTTATTTTCTGAAGCAGATGTCAACACTTCTATTTCCAGAAAATAATTCCCCCCCTCGTGATTATCAAAATGTCTCCAGTTATTCCATATGCTAGGAGGCAAGTGACGTGACTGCCCTGCTCAAAGTTACAGAAACAATTCAAAAAGTGAAGACAGGATGCTGAAAAATGGCATCAGAGCTCCCACCACACTGCAATATTCAGAAGAGCAGCTCTGGAAAACTGCAGAAGTTTCTGGGTGGGAAAACATGAGTTCTGCCACTGGTTGTTTAATGTCATAATTACTTTTCACATTGATTAATTGTTCTTCAGTGCTAGAGTTAGAGAGGAACCACGCAAAGCTACCAGAGTGTTCTTAGCTCTCTCACCGCACAATTATTTCCATGCCAAAAAAAAGAAAAAGAAAAAGCATGCAATACCCTAAAACCGCATTCTCCTGCTCAGCCCTCTAAGGCAAGACAGCTGGTCTGGAAGTTCGAGACCACACTGAGCCCGGGGAGCCCAACCACAGCAGCGTTTGAGGATTTGGGTCAGGCTTTTGGCACAAAGCCCTGCAGGTCACACAGATGCACCCAACTCCAGTGAGCTAAGCAGCACCAGGGGACATTCCTGGGAGACCACCTGTACACATGGGTGGTTTGAATGATCCACAAAGTGATTTGACCTGGGCTCAGTGGTACTCTCCCAGCCGCCTGGGCACAGCTCCAACATCCCCAGGAGCTGGGGGCCCATCCCAACAGGCAATGCCACACATGCCCACCTTCCTTTGGAAGGTAGAAGTTTTGTGTGCTTAACCCCACTGCTCCATGCTGGGTGGGCACTCCTGGAAACACTAAATGTACCTGGAGATATAGACTGGAAATCAAGAGACTAGCCAAACTGGAGATGGCATTTTGTGAGGTCCAGATGGTCTCTCAAAGGATCCGAGCAGCTGAGCTGGGGTAATGCATTTGCTTTGCGCTTTGCCCACCTGCACCCCACTGTGCTCGTTTCCCCCAGGTACAGCACAGTGCTGGCATGGTTTAACTTTAATCGATCCACTACAGAAGGCTTTTTACACCCCACTTGTGTTGGGGACCTGCATTTTGTTCACTACAGCCATCAGCTCTCTGGCTCACTTGACTTTGCTGCTGCTGCTATTTCAGAAGCTTCACCTCGTTTCCTCACCTCCACCGTCCTTTCTGAAATCCATTTACACCCAAGGAGGATTCAAGCAATCCCACTGCCAGAGCAGGGTCTCTGCTGTGCCTGTTTCTGCACTCTGCTCTGGATTTTGTTCCTTGCTCCTCCAGTCATTTTGATTTCCAGCTTTTTCCTTTGACCTCAAGCTCTCACGAACTCCATTAAATCTGAGTTGATGTGTTTTGGGGCATATGATATACTGCACTTCCTGGACAATACTCAACCCATGGGAAGGGCCAGTACATCAAGAGTTCTCAGAAGTAAATTCAAAGTTATTGCTTTTCAAACCCATAAGAGTCACATTGTCAAGCTCTTCTATACTATCATGAGAACCATAAATTTACTTTAAAAGCAACTGAAAGCTCAGATGCTATCTGTGCCACCATCCTGAGCCTTTCAAATGGAGCTGACAGGGTCTTGAGGAGAAGAGAAAAAAAATACTCTTAGTCCTTCAATAAATTCCTTGAAGTTATCACCAGCAATAACTACTCACACTCATTTTTCCTGCCCAGGCTCCAAAGCACTTTGCAAAGAATATAAAAAACTTCAGAACTTGTGTTCAGGAGGTGGGAATGCACATAGACATGAAGACCATGAGCAGCTGGGAGTCTTCCTCCATCCCTTCACCAATTGATAAAACTGTAATGCAACTAATTGAAAAGGCAAAAGAACCTTTTGCATCATTCAAAACCGGAACAAAAATGTATGAAGAACTCCAAAAATTTACTGAGAGCATCACTCTCCTTAAAAGGGGTTTTCCACCTCTGATTATAGGAACAGCCCTCAAACACATATGTGTCTTTAAAGGCCTCCATGTTGCATTGGAAATAACCAGAGGATTTCACAGGTTTTTCTAACCTTAATATCCAATAATCCATTTTTTCTGGCAGAATATGGAGATTTGCCGAAGAATGCACTCCCATCTAAACGCACACACAATTACATGCCATCCAGTGTGCCGCATGAGCACTTCTGCCATCTGCTAGAAGAACCAGCATCTGAGTTTGTCATAGTTGCACTGCAAAGGAAAACAGCAGCAGTCCTTCTTCCATACAGCTTCGTCTGGTGCTGCAGAATCTCATAAAATCATTAGTATCACGAGAAGGTGGCAGAGTGAGCTTGCACTGTTTTTTATAACACAAGAACTAGGAGGCAGCAATGAAATTATGTGGCTGCTGCTTCACACCATGCAAGGAAATTGTGTACCTCTCAGAATATTTTGAAGATCAAAAATAGAAAGTGTTCCAAAAGCAGTGAGGAGAATTGAAGAAGGAAAGACTCTACATTTAAGAGTCTTAAATGTACAGATACCTATGCAACCTCCATTTCAGGAAATCCTTCAGAGGTGGCAGAAGTCAGGAGAGCACACTGGGGGAAGCCTGATTTCCAGAACAGAACAGACCTTATACGCTGTCTCCAGTTATCTGCCACAAGCTCCTGCAAAGGGAAAGCACTGACATGGGGTCTGACCTAGAGAAGCCGTTCTCATACTCATGCTCTTGTTTAGGGCTAACAACTTCAGCTCTACTGGTTGCGCATTAGCATGGAAGAGACCCCCTTGCACAGGTGTGATGTCTCCTGTAAATACATACAAGCAACAATCATAGAAAACAGTTCCAAGCCTTTCAACCTCAGCACCTTTCTGCACAGCACTGGGAGAGATGATGCTAACTCAACCACACTAACTGTTCAACCATCTTCCCAACCTGCCCTGACCACAAGGTAAGGGAACAATGTAGTATTAACAAGTCTAGATGTGACCTTGGGTGAGCTCATCCGGGCCCTGCAACAGATCCAGGTCTGAGAGCCAGGGCTTCAGAATGACCTTGAAGGGTTGAGAGTGTTGACCCATAAGAGCTTGCAATCCTACCTGCAGCTTTTCTATGGATTCGTATCTCCCACGGTCAAAGACACACCCTGCCAATACAAGCACAGCCAAGGGGATTAAAGCTTTGCTATCCTGGAGAAGTAAACCCGTGCTTCCTGCACAACCACTACGTGCATAACTGCTTCAAATCCAAAGGCCAGTTGCAGACTGGAAAGAGCTGGAAGAGCTCCTGAAGGAGCCTGGCAGGAGGAAGAGGTAGCTTTCCTGCATGGATCACAGGTGCCCTACTAGGAGCAGGGCACTTGTACAGAGGATAACTGTGCTGTGTTTAGACAGCCAAGCGTCTGTGGAAATTCAAAGTAACCCTTGCACTCCGTCTGACGATCTGAACTATTTTCCTGTAAAGTCTTGATTATATTCTTTATTTAGCACTTATGTAACAGGATGGTAATTTTAATGTTCAGTCTCCCAAGCTTCATAGCCCTGCACTGCACTCCAAAGTGAGAAACAATGTGCCTTAAATTAATCTTCAGTTTGACTACTTCTTGCTTGCTCTCCCTCTCCCTGCAGACTCTAAAAAGGACTTTTCAGAAGTGATTTACCTGAAATATGTATGGTTAAGAACTCTTCAACTCACAGCTGCTCTAGTGAGCAATTTCATTCATGCACTATAAAAAGCAAACATGCTGAACTAGTTCAACTTTTGCTGTTGCCATTTGCTTAAGCAGCATGATGTCATTGTGCACATTTTTATTCAATTCACACAAAATGAAAGCTATTTCCTTGTGATAAAGGAGCATGTCACACAAACATAATTCCACAAGACCTACCTACCATAGCCAGGAATACAGGGAAAAACAATGTTTTAATATACTTCTAACACTTCTACCATGCTACATAGTAATGAAGCAATTAATGACACACACTAACAAGATTCTCTCACAGTACTCACTTGACACATGAAAATCAGAGCCACAAAGCTCCTGTGATGCCCCAGACCCTGAAGTGGGTAAGAGACATTGCATATAGACATTTACAACACTGGGTCCCTAATGCGTCTTTCACACCCTGCACAGAAAATAGAAAACAAGCCAAAGCTTTCCAGCCCTCCTTCCCCCATCTATAGCTCTACCCAGAACCCAGTCCCATCCAGGAAACCCCCTAAGCTGTCCAGCTCAGAGCATTATGGCAATGCACCTATGTAATTTATATAATGCAAGGAGCTCTGCTACGTTTGAAGAGTCCTTGCACAAGTCCCACTCACTCACTCCTTCCCTCACCATCGCACACATGCAGGAGATGCAGCCTGGCACATCACTGTGCAGCCTTTGTAGCCAAGGGGCTGCTATAAAAAGACAAAAAATAAAATAGCAAGGCTGCCCTTTGCAATCAGCAGGTTCAGCAGTACTCTGCCCCTGGGGTACTGCCACCCCCCCCAGCTTTTGCTGAGAGGGAAGGGGAAATCCCACTTCAAAATAAATTTCTACCCCCTCACTGCTTATTTTGAGACAGTAAAACTGCTCACAAGAAACCTCAGTGCAACAGCCACAGCCATTAAGGATATCTTTAGCAATAGCAGGGCAAGAGGGAAGACCAGCCCATAACTGCTCATACCAAACATCTCACCGAGCCTTGGGCCACCTCAGTCCGTAGCTGCTACGAGCAAGGGAATAAACTCAGCAGGAGCTGGATCCTGCTATCCTGAAGCTATCTTAAAGCCTTAGACCCACAAGGAATCTCCAAACACTCCTGTACTTCCACAGTGGATTCCTCAAAGCAGCAGACCATACCGGGTCTCTCTCTGGACTGCCCCAAAAGCCTCAGGGGAGACCACAGCATGGGGGGGGGAGCAGGAGACCAGCGTGGCCATGAAGTGCTTTAAGGATGGGTTCAAAGGAACAAAGGGAATTCTGGGTCCCACTGAGGGTGGCAGAAGTTTTGTTTGGATGCAGGTCTCCGTGCAAAGCATGGAGTTAAGAGCATAGGCGAGGCAATGCTGCCAGATGTGCACAGCTGAGAGCAAATATAAGATCAGTGGAAAAGCCACAGACATCCCCTTTGCTCAGAAAGGGGCAGGTTCCTCCATGGGGCAGCACATCAGCTCTGCACCAGCCCAGGAAGGAACCAAGTCTTGGTGGATACATGGGAAGCCCCAAAAGCTGCTGCTCCCCCAGGCCCAGGCTACGTGAGCTTCCTCTGGTGCCCAAGCAGGGACATGATCTGCCTTCCTGATGCATCTTCTCAAAACCAACATTCAATACTACAATTCTGTAAATACCTGACAGTTTTATATATATATCAGTTGTGTTTTGTACATAAACACTTACATATGTTAACCTTATCCCACAGCACTCTCCTATTACATGATAACTTTTAACTCAATAACTGTATATCAATGGACTTCGGGGCACTACCTGGGCACCTGGAAGCATTTTGGAAAGGATCAAGTTCCCTAGATACGTACATAGCTAAGCAAACCATAAAGAAAAGCCAGTACCCTTCCTAACAATATTGCTACTCTTTGGAAGGTATATAGCTTCTCTCCTGCACCTCAGTCCTTGCAGTAAGGCCTGGAAAGGACCATCTAACCTCAAGTTTGAAGGCAGGACATCTTCCACAACACTGTTATTGCACATCACAGCACATCTCAGCTGCTCAGCAAGTGTTGCCCCTGCACCATCCCACAGTCTCTTCACTTTACTCCGTTTCCTGCTTTGACAAAGGCATCTGCAAGTGAGCAGAACACATTTTCCAGTGCCACTGGATTAAGCAAAGCCTTTCAAGGAGAACCTGGTCCCCGCCGCAGGGTTACATGCGATTTTTGCAGACAACACAGTATGTAAAGCCTCCACCTGCTTGCCACCTCATTTAATGTACTGCTTTTGCAAGGTATAAAAGACTGCTTTACCTTAGGGCAAGTGTTCAGGTTAGTTAGATAGAAGTCTAACTCTAAATCCCATTAGCAAATAAGAAGATCTACATACAAAAGGGCCCCATGCGGCAGCACATCGTGTAGCTCTCCCTGCTCAACGTCTTCAAGGATACACTATGAAAAAGGACTACGGCATCTCACACCAAGACATTTATAACACTGCAGTCAGGTGTACCTACTGGGATACACTTGCAAAAAACCAAGCATCTGAATGACAAATGGGAGCCGGACTTCCCCTGACTCTGAACATGGACTGTTGATAACAGAAACAAAGGTCTGCAGCTGCAGGGCTCTGTGCAGGACCCAGCACCCATCCCTTATTTTCCCAAACTCATTCCGACTGCCTCAAATTCAGCAGATGGAGAGCCAGAGGGGCCAAGCCTTGGACCACAGCTCAGACAGGCAGGGAGAACTCATTCAGCACCTTTGCCAACAGCCTCTATATGTTTAAAACGATTTCACAGCCTACCTCCAGGTGCCACATCCACTACCTCCACATCGCAGGGCACTGCTCTGCACACCCAGCACAGCTCCTTGCAAGTCAGTCTGAGAAGGTTGGGGTTTCACTTCAGCTGCAAACTTCACACAAGTAAAAAAAATATTCAATTTTTTTTTTCCCCGTAACTTACTTTTTCACACATGAAGAAGCAAGCAAGGGAGAGGAGGCAAAGGAACCACAAGGGTGCCTTCATTTTGCACAAAGACCATCCCTCACGCTGGTCATCTTCAGTAATCCCTGGTAGTCTACACAGCCAGGAAAGCACGCACACAAGTAATGCTAAGGCGCTGAACAATGGGACACCTGCAGCCCCTCACTGCCATGGGTCCAACGATGGGAAAGCAGGCTCAGGTGCCAGGCCTACAGTACTGCAGAGACAGGGATTTTTATTCTTGCTGTGACTGCCTCCCTATACAAATTTCTAGCTGTCTCTGCTGTATATAAGAACATAAACTGGCAATTGTTGTACATCTGGGACTGTACTGGGTTGAGAAAGCACAGCCCACATAAAATGATGTCTCCAAAGGAACAGGAACACAAGTTGCACAACAGACACTATGAGCAGTTATAACCAGTGGCCTCTCTACATTTGGCCACTTGGCTTCTTTGCATCTGTAACATTGCTTTTAAGACACCTGTAGCCAGCATCTGCTCCACTCCCTGAGGAAGCAAAGGTCAAATGCTTAGAGACCCTATGTTCCCTTAGGGCAGGTAGGTACAGGCTCTTCCTACGCACAGCCCCAAAACTGCAGAGCACTGCTACAAGGGACAGGGGACACAGGGGTGGCATGGCCGAGCAGCCTGCCTGGCCCAGCTCACCAAGGCAACACCAGGTTTAACTACAAGGCAAGACCTGCCTGAAGTAACACAGCACAGACCTCTGCTGAGTTAGTCAATGTGACTTTACAGGTCACCCTGACAAATAACCCGAGCGGGACATGGGCACGAGGCATGTTGAGCCATAGGAAGCAAGCTCGAAGCACTGCTCCTCAAGGGAAATACTTGCTCCTGGGAGACCTGCTCTGCCAGCTCCCTGCAGGACACAGCGCCGGCCTGACGCCAACGCCTACCCCCTGTGCCGTATCCAAATGCCACACGTACGCTTGGGGCGAATCCTTGGCATAGCCTCCTCCGTAGCCTGAAGCTCTCCACTGCAACAGCCCTAATTAATAATAATCCTCAGAGATGCAGAGCTCTCGGTACTTTACATCTGCAAATCTAGAAGTGCTTTCCAAAAGAAGTTAACACCCTTCTTTCTGTTTTCACAAGGGCACTTAGCCTCATCCTTCAAATCAGGCCTACACTTAAATCTCTCTTCAAATAGGCCATAAACTACATTCTCCCTTTTCACCAGAAGCGACTACCAACTGCGCCTACGCAGCAAAATTAACAGCTCCAGCTTCCCCCGGCACCATTTGCTGCATTATTACATTGCACCAGGGCTTTGCACAGGTCAACACTGATCCCCCTCCCTGGGGGGGCTGCGGCAGGCTCCGCAAGAGGAGAGGACACAGCCAAAAATCAGCACCATACATTAATCATGACACCCACCCACCCACCCCCCGCAACTCCACAGGTATATCAGGGCAGCAGGAGATGACCATGCCATGCATAAGCATACCGAGCGAGCTACCAAAGTCAGGAATATCAGAAACATCCCCACGCTGGCATGGGGCTCAGCACAGGGAGCAAAACCTGCCTGTGTGATGCTCGGTGCAGTCCTCAGCACCTGAACTGCACAGATGCAGCCACTTCAGAGGCATATGAGAAGGTCAAGTACTACCTAGACACATTTTCTTACTATCCGGGAAATAATGTAATAACTCAGGGTGTAGCTACACAACTTTGCAGAGGGTTATAGTGGGGGACCCATTTTAGGATGCTTCCACCTATATATTTCACTCCTGCTCTGTAATTTGGATCTCCTGGGTTCAGGCAGGACAGCTGTTTGTGAGGACCCACTACAAATGAGGTCTCTGAACACACCCAGGTTAAAGACAAAAATCAAGGTATTTCAGTACAGCTGAGAGGGCAGAACACACACCTGAGCCATGAGAAATTCCTAACATGCCTTTGCCTCCAACAGAACTTCACCAGCAACACTGAAGTACAGAAATTGCTGGCAACATTTGGTTTTAATGCAGTATCTGTAAATACCTGTTTTAGTGAAGTTATTTGGGACTTTAAGAGTTTTGTACAAAATGTAGCAACTCTTGCTGAAAGTATAATCCACCTTCTAGAAATAATGTGGGCCAAGAGAAGATCACTGACCAGCCCTTTATACAGGTGGGGATACTAGTTTAAGATGATACAGTATTTCAGCACAAGGAATGCAGCTTTTAGTGAAATCAGGTAGAACTGGAACTACTGTAAAATCGCTGTAAATCAAAGTGTTCAGTGACTTCTCCCAGAGCTCCCATGAACCCTGTTTCTCAGCACAATGACATGTAGTTTAAAGTATTTGGGTTTTGTTTTTAAAAAGCTGTCCATGTCAGCAGGAGCTGAACCAGCCACATGTACGTGTACAGGAATGAGGGCACGGGGTGGAAGGACACTGAGCATTTCAGGTTTCATGCCCTTGGAGGACACCCTCAGATGAATAAAACTCCCTCTCCAGCTCTGAGAGCCAGCAGTGAGGAACAGACATGCAGACAGTATGGTTGAGTAAGCCTCATTTTCCTAGGACAGCAAGCCAATAAATCACTTGGCCACAACTGTGTCAAAACCCAGAGTATTGCTTTTTATCCAAACATAAGCATTGCATTGGTTTGTGCCTCCTTTCATATTCCCTGCGAGACAGCAATGCTCTCAGGGTCTCCAAGATCACTACTACCCGATGGGTTGTTAAAAGAAAGATTCTGCCCTGAAAACTTTTTTTGCAACTCTACACCAAGAAGAGAAACAAAGAGCCCTATATCTTCCCTTAGAGGGCTGAACCAGAAGTTTCCAGATTCCTCCAAATGCCACAGCACCCAGGTCCTGCTGTTCCCCCCACCACCACCTCTCTCCAGCTTAGAAGGACCCTTCAGGGACCTCCAGCAGCCACAGTTGAATGGTGCCACTTCCCACAGCGTTTTCTGCATCACGTCCCTGATTTGTGTTCAGCTTCAAGCAGGCCCTTGGGGATGCCTTGTCTCCTGTTTTGAGAGAGAACTGTTCCCATGGGGCTGCCCTCCTCCTGAGGACATAGGAGTGACCACCTCTGACCCAAGACCCAGAGCCACCATCTCACCAGGACTCAAACCCATGCAGACACACCCAGACACAGATCTGCCATCCATCCAACTGCACGTTGCTTTGCTCAGCCAGAAAGTTTGGTTTGCCCAAATACCCCTTTCAAAATTAAAAGTCTACTGGGTGTCTTCAACAACCTGAATCACGTGGACACAGGCACACATTCAGGAAGAAATCCCATTCATGGCACGGCAATGGCATGTCTGGTTTAAGTCTGGATGCCTCACTGGGGACTGTATTTTCCATTTTCTGCATCTCCAGTTTAAAGCAGCCCCATGCACTTCTAGCAAGCAGTCTGCACCTCAGCTAACACAAGATGTCGCTTGGACATTTTATCCCCCCCTTCCCTTTAAAATAAAACTTGCCCAGGCTGTGAGTTAGTGTTCTCACCATCCATGTGTGACAATAAAAGATATCTTGTAGTATCTTAGAGTAAGCATTAAACCCCTTCTTTCCCCAGGAGGTTGGGGCAAAAGCTTCCTGTTGTGTCCGAGATGCTCTCAAAGCAAGCTGCTTCAGAACATTGTCCATTTTTCAGACCTGTTTTGCCCAAATACAGCTGTCCTGCCATTACATACTCTCTCTCAAGTCCCCATTCCACTTTTTGCATGCTCTACATCGCTTTCTCCCCACAATCCATCAAAAGAAAAGTACAGTCCAAAACAAGTGAGACTGAGAGTTTTCCCATCACACACCTTTGCTTTTGGTGAGGCACAGCTCCTTATGCACAGCACAGAAGTTTAAGTCTGTGCCAGACTGCAGAGCAAAATGAATCAATGCAATACAACAGTCCCAAAACCCTTACGGGGGAGCTGGTACTCAACAGAACCACGCTCAGCTACTAAAGCAGAGAGATGAACTTCAAGATTCATCTTAAAATGAAAAACACAATCAAACACAGAAGACTGTTATTTTGTGAACAGATCCCCTAGACTTATTTTAGCTCCCACTACTGCAGGGATCAGAAAAGAGATATCACATACTTACCCCTGAAGAACAGACAGCGCAATACCTCCAAGTGTGCAATAGGATGATGGCTTTACTGTTAGGATTATGTGGGTTTCATCTTTTCATAACTCTTTAAATGCCTGAAAGCTTAAGAGTTGCTGTTTCTGGGCTGCTCTCCTTATCCTACACAATGCCCTGACCAGACTGTACCAATTTCTCACATTATTGTATCGCTAAGGCACTAGACTGTTCTAGTCAGAAATGTAACATTACAACAGAGGTGCTCAGATGATGGGAAGTTGAAAAAGGGTTTTTTCCCAGGCAAAAGAATGGATTCTGTTGAATTACAGTAACAGCACATGTCAATAGCAGGTTTTTCCCTAGAAGAGCATGAGAAAGTCTCACAGTCAGCTAATTAGAGCATGTATTTAGCACTAACCACCCGTGACCTGAATCAAATGCCCAGACTGCTTCCTCATTTCCCACCTCTCTCTCTCTCCTCAAGCTTGGGAGGATTTGCTCCACATTTCTCTGATGCACCCAGGACACACTCCAAGACAATTTAGAAAGCCATCACCATCCTTCCTTTGATTTCTACTTCCATGCTCTGTAAACCTCATTTTCACCTTCCTATTTAAAAAGCTGACAAGCTTTGCAGAGCCTACTGTGTTTTCTGATCTTCCAATTTCTTTGGTTTGGGGTTTGTTTTTTGTTTTTTCCAACACATAAAAATGGAAAACATTCCACAGGACCTTGTAGAAATTATCCTGAAGTTGGACAACAGCTTACAGCTCACCCACATCTGGGGCTCACCCTGCTCTATCCCTGTCCCTCTCCTCCAGTAGCAGCAGGGATGGGGCCAACACAGCAGAGCCAAGGGGATTCACACTAAAATGGGCTCCTGGTATCAGATCTCCTGCATTCGCCATGCCTTTGTGAAAGTCAAACGAGCCTTTAATACTTCTTACAGTAATTAATGCTTCTCCTTTGGTTTTTTTTTTTTCCCCTTAAACTAAATACTACCATGACTACTACTTAATAAGGACATGCTAATTATTATTATTTAAATTGCAATAAAACCTTGGAAACTCTGCCAGAAGCTGTGATCCCACTGTGACAGGTGATGCACAAACACAGCATAGTCCCACCCTGAAGGCTTTGCAGGCCATGTAAATTTGGCTCAAAAAAGGAAAAACAGCTCAAGTTTTCTGCCCCTGCTAAGCTCTTTATTTGTTTCCTTAGCACACTTCATCTCTTCCCTTCCCTCCCATCTCCCCACCCCACTTAGTCCCCCAGGGACCACCACATCACACCCTCCAAATGGATTTTGAATTGGGAAACCAGCCTCCTCCTTCCAGACCTTGGGAACTTTAATACTCCAGGAACCTTGTGTTTCCCCTGCACAGGGATACCCAAGGGCAGACGCCTCTGAGGGAGCAGCCACAGAAAGTCCCAAATTAAGGCCTGTACACAAAACAGTTTACTCTAGCTGGTCCATTAAAGCACCAGTTTCGCACAGCTTGTCAGAGTTTTGCTTTAAGCCTCCATGCTTTAGGTAAGTTTTATTAACGTTTTAATGTGTAATAACAGTCTTACAATTATGAAGTTAATGACACAGCCGTACGCTTAAGTGGTAAAATGCATTTCCTGCTTTAAGTGAGCAGCTGTAAACTTGAAATTTTAATGGAGAAAAAACAACCCTAAGGGGATCTTAATTCCGCATATGATTTTCGTTTTACCTCACTGTGATCTCAAACTAGGTAAAACTAGAAACTTTTCTAGCACAACAGACACCCAACAGCATCTCTCCACAGTGCAGGAGATTTGGTCCTTTAGGGACATTTTATGCCTCTTGCACAGTTCAGGAGTAGCATCCAGGCTCCCTGAGTGCTCTGCTGGTGGTCAGGCAAGCAGCAAACTCCACAGGCTGCAGACATTAAACCTCTGGCACAGAGCACCTGGGAAAGGGCCTGACTAGTTTGTCAAAGATGGGATTTGAGAGAGAAGGCAAAGACAAAACAGACACAAGAATAAGGCCATGCTAAAATAGCACTGGGAACCACTACTACAGGTGTCTCCAGGCTCACCTTATCCTCCTCACATCAGCACTGAGCTCTGCCTGGGCTCAGCATGAGCCCCAGGAGCTGAGCACTGCTGCGTAACACAGCTGGACTGCAGCTGGCAGACACTGCACACTGCAAGACACAGCCACGTCCTCAATAACCTCATCAAAATCAGCAAGACACACATAAGGATTAGCCTGGGTAAACCTCATATTCCAGTGCACAACACAATAAGCACGACAGCTTTTCTAGTCAACATCTTATATTTAACAGCATCAGGGAGCCAGTGCCGAAATTTTAAGAGCTGTAATAAATTGTTTCTAAAAACCCCACAAGATCATTTGCAAAGTTTTATACTTTTAATATGCCTGAACCAGGCATACATTCTCACACACACCTGATTTTCATGACCAAATATTATTGCTGCATGTGTAACTGGAGAATTTGGGCAAGGAAGGGGTACAGAACCAGAGATGCATTTCGGGAAGGCTGTGACCCAAAAGCACTGTTACACAGGGGAATACACCATCACGCTTCAGAACAGCCCTCACCACCAAGGCGTATGCCATGCAGTCATCCAGCACCAGTACAAGCCTCACAGAGAGCTCCTTGATTTGGGAACATGTTATACAATGGCCCTGCAGGTGACAGAATTCCAATTCTGTTTTACAGACCCCTGGTCCTTCTTGTGCTGAGCAGCTCTTACCTGCATCAGCCCTTCCGAGAGGAATGTGGCACAAATTCTGTAACAGGCAGCAGGGAGGCAGCCAAAAACGCACAACTCAGAAGGACTAGTGCTATCAGCTAACATCACTCAGCACTCAGAAAGAGCCAGTGCTTTATTTAATATTCTTCCATATGGTGCTTTATAAGCTAATAACTGCAGAACAAGCAGCCAAGTGCTGTACATTCACTATCTGAAGGATATGAGGAAGGAAGGAGCACATATTCATTCCTTGCAAGAGCAAAACCACTGGTGAGTCATTACAGGCTTATGAAATAGAGACCATCTTGGCTAAGAAACCAAATGTGCAAGCAAAACACCTGGTGGGATTTGCCCACATTATGATTGTAGAATAGGTTCCTTAATGTTCAGCCCTTGGCTCCTATTACCCTTCATGGGAATGGCACAAGCACAGCCCTGCGCAATGAGCAGGCTATCAGCCTGACCTCCTGCACCCCAAACCTTGGGATTAGCACTATGAGCACATCTGGGCACATGCAAGTACACACAGTTCAATAGAGACCTCTTCATTACAGAGCCATGTTATGGAGCTTTGCAATAGCAGAGAGCAGCGCAATGCCAAGCAGCCGCAGATTTCAAATTAAAAAGCATAAGAGAATTCTGCTGTAATGGATAAATAACGAAATGATTCTAGAAACATGTGATTTTGACAGCAGAATGCTGATTTCCTGAGCCCCAGTGTAAGCAGAGCACTTCCCCAATCATCTCACTAGTACATTTACTGTTCTTTTAAGAATTTCTCCACCAAGCTGGCTCACTTTTTCCCCCACTGGCATGACCTATCTTGCTAACTTTTTTCTTCTCCAACCTATGAATGACCACCAAATGGGACTGCCAATATCCAGGAGCCACAGGCCGTGCACCAGCACCCACCCACCGTGGCTGTACAGTGAAAACATCCCTCAACAACCATGTCCTCCATGGTCCCACAGCAATATTTTCTTCAGACAGGGCACAGCCACAAAGCACGCTCACTTTGAGACTCACTTTGCAGTTCTTACTCAAAAATACATAAGAGTATGATGGTTAAAATTTGTTTGCCAGGGCAATTTTAGCCATAATATTTTGACAGTATGAGAAATAAAGCAGGATTTTCCAGTTCTTGTCATTCTGTGCCACAGTAGAAAAACATGCCAATGCCTGTTCTTCCATTTCTTTTTCTTGATCTTCCAATGGCAATCTGGACATTACCTGTACTTGCTGGCTTTCAAGGAAACACGAGTGAAGAAAATGGAAAAGCAGAACTGTCCTTGTAGGAACTGCAGTTTCTTTTGGGCCAACGCTCATCGAGAATCACAGGATGGTTGAGGTTGGAAGGGACCTCTGGAGGTCATCTGGTGTGACCCCCCTGCTCAAGCATGGCCACCAAAAGCCAGTCGCAGGACCGTGTCCAGCCTTTGGATATCTCCAAGGATGGAGAAGCCATAACCTCTCCAGGCAACCTGTAAAAGGGCTTTTTGGTCCTTAATTCTCCTCCTTGCTGGCACTGGAGCAGTGTTATGGGTTTGTGTCGCACGGTTTTCTTTGGTGGCAGGGGAGGGGGCTGCAGAGGTGGCTCCTTTAAGAAGCTGCTGGAAGCTTCCCTGACACCAAAGAATCAGACCCGGCTCTGCAGCCCAGACGTGGAGTAACGGTGGCAGCGCCTCTGGGAGAACAGATTTAAGAAGGGGAACCAGCAGTGTGTGGAGGGGGGAATGTGAGAGGAACACCTCTGCCAATACTGAGGTCAGTGAAGAAGGAGGGGGAGGAGGGGCGCCTGAGGAGGCTGATGGCCCTGCAGCCCACGGTGAGACAGCAGGCTGTCCCCCTGCAGCCCATGGGGGTGAACGGTGGAGCGGAGGCTCCCGAAGATGTCCGTAACCCCATGGTAAAAACCACGCTGGAGCAGTGTGTGACTGGAGAGCAGCCCGCNCCTGAGGAAAGGAGCGGCAGAGACGATGTGTGGCGAGCTGACTCAACCCCCATCCCCTGTTCCCCTGTGCTGCAGGAGGGAGGAGGTAGAAAGAACCAGGAATGGAGCTGAGCTGGGAAGGCGGGAGGGGTGGGGGGAGGTGTTCTGATGTTTGGTTTCCCTTGCCAATACCCTTGTATTTTGTTTTTTATTTGATTTGTAGTAAATTAAATGGATTTTGTTTCTTCCCCAAGTTGAGCCTGTCTTTTGCCCGTGACCATAAGTGGGGAGTGATCCCTCCCAGTCCTTGTCTCGACCCATGAGCCTGCCTTTGGATTTTCTCCTCATCCCAACGTGGCCAGGGGCGGGGGTGGGGGGTGAGCAAGCGGCTGCGTGGTGCTTTGTTACCGGCTGAGCTGAAACCACGACAAGCAGTTAGAGTGGTTTTAACCCCTTTAAGTACAAGACCCTAAACACAAACTAGGCTTCAAATAGAGACAATGATAGACAGGTTCCTCTCTGGACATATTTCACAGCACAACCAATTTGTGGA
Organism: Pandion haliaetus; assembly: GCA_013401275.1. Classification (NCBI taxonomy): domain Eukaryota; kingdom Metazoa; phylum Chordata; class Aves; order Accipitriformes; family Pandionidae; genus Pandion; species Pandion haliaetus. The sequence goes on from VYZV01042432.1 coordinate 824,527, forward strand.
GCAGGTTTTCACTGCCAATCCCAACTACTGTTGCAATTTAATTTATTCCTGTATTAGCTACGGCTGTGCAACTCAATGGTGGAGTGCTACTGACCCACAGATTAATCTTCAGCTGTCCTCATTACCACACACTTCCATCTGCTTTATTTCTGCCTGCATATGCACACCCCCCGCCCCCAACAGAAACCGAGAGACCAACCAATGAAGGTCAGCACAGCTCCAAGCCAGTACCCCGCAGCCAAGCACACTTACATGAACTGGGGATGGCCAACACCAGGTTTGACACACATGGACCATTCAAAGATTATGGACCACTGAGACATCAGGATACAGAAGCACAGCAAGGCTGCTCAAGCCTGCTGGGCAGTATTAGTAGCAGGATATATCAGTAGCAGAGATTACATAAATCAGTGCAAGGGCTGAATCACAGCCCCACAGTTAAGGTACTTCCCCACTCCCATTCACAACAGTTGGGTTTCCAGCACAGCTGCTCCCCGACACCTTCGCCAGAGCCATCATCCACCACACCAGAGCCATTGTGCTTCATACCCAGAGTGAAAAAGGAGCCTGGGCTCCTGCCTCAGAGGAGGGATGTCATCTAAAAATACCAGCTGCCAGCCCCCACAGCAGGTTTGCAGCACAGGCTGCACTCCTCCACAGCCACTTTCACCTCCGATTGAGAGAGTGCTTCCACTCCAATAAAAACAGAGGTGAGAAACCCTGCTCACCCATTGCACTGGTACTGGAGAGACTTTGGGGTCAGAGCAATGTTTCTTCCCCTGCACTATGCAAATTGCTGTTTCAGCCAACAGTTAGGGAAACGTGAACAGAAACCAGCCAAGCCCGGAGCTCTGAACTTCCATCAGCCCTGGAAGATGCCAGGAGTGCTGGTCATGACACTCAGCAAGGCAGCTCTGCACCATCCACGCATGCTCCACCCAGCTACTTTGACCCAGGGCCATTAATGAAGAGAATGATACAAGGACAACATCATGATTTTGTTTATCACAAATCCGGAGTCACTCAGACAGAAGTATTATTCCTCTGATGCACAACAGCAGTGCCCAGAGGCCTCAGCCCTCTCCCACCCACCTCTTGGCTGACTCACTGCACTGACTTGGGTGACTTCAAGGTTTCCTCTCTCTACCCCACCGTGCTAAGACAAAACTCAGGCCTCCCATGGGATGCAAGCCACCAGGGCTTACCGCCTCAAGAGTAATTTACAGCAGAGTCTCTGAACAAGAATTCAGCCATTTCATGGCAATGCTCCTCAGTAAAACCTCTCCCAGCCTGACCAGCTGAACGCCATGCAGATGTGGCACTGCATCAGGGAGCAGATGAACTGTGGTCCCATCTAGAAGAGTACCACAGGCAGCAGTGGGAAACTGAATTCTGGGAAGAAAAGGCCATTATGCCTCTTCCTCACTCCCAGCTACAAAGAGTTTTGCTGCAAACAGGGGACTGGGCATCTTTGCACCAAGGCAACTATACAAAGGCTCCCGAGGTTGGAGCTGAAAGCGTCTTAAACACAAATCCTGTTGTCCATGTGAACACTGGGTCCACCCTACCTTTGCAACACCTGGGTTGGGGAACAAGACTACAATAGCCCTCATAGATCAATCTGCCACATTCATCTCCAGTGCAGCAAATCTGGCTACCAGCCCATGATGAACAAACAAGTCACTGGACTGCAGGAACCTACCAACTAAGCTTCAAGTACTTCTTACAAACATCCATCAACCGAGAGGAGCAAGGACTTCAGAAACAGCAATACCCACATCTACATATCACCCTGTCGTGTTTCCACACTTGGCATCCTCCAGCTCTGTTCCAGGGTTCACCAGACAGCTTCTCATACTGCCAAGACTACACTGTCCGCAGGTAGCAGAGTACCCAGTTTTCTGGTTTCACCATCCATATTCGCTATTACCTGATAAGCTCAGGCAGAGCACATGGCACCACTGCTTCGCCAGAACATCAGCTGCAAAAGGAACATCAAGAACTACCCAAGAGAGTGAAGGAGTTCAGATCTTGGCTGGTAAACACAGAAAGAAAGAACTCGCACCTATTCCTTAGTTAAACACGCTCACTTGTAACGCGTGCCCTAAATCTATGCATCACTCCTACGACTTACCATAATCCTTAAAAAAAATACACAGGAACTCCACTCCCTTCTCTCTGACTCATCACACCACAGCAGGGAGAGGGCTCTCGGGGGGATCCTGTGTGACTGCTGGGGGGATGGGAAAGCCCATTAGTGAAATCCCATTGGACTTTGCTGGATGGGAGTTTAGTTGCAGGGTATTGGTATTACATTTCTAAAAGCCCCTGAAGTTTGAGGACTCTATTTGCTTGAGTATAGAGTAGCTGTGGGCAACAAAATGTTCTCTTTATGAGAATATTTAGCTGTAACAGTAAAATCTCTGCTTTTTTTTTTTTTAGGTGCCTGCGGTAAAGTTAAGCTTTCCTATAAGGCAAAACATATACATTAATTAAACTAACTAGAAAATGCAAGAGCCTCTACCTCAGATGAGCACTCTCATAGCTTATTAGTGAAAAGCTCTTCAACATGGTTGACCACAGATTACAAAGCAGATCTTCTGTTTGTATCGAAATCTGCACTTGGCTAAGAGCAAGCACTGGCTGAACATTCACAGCAGCCCAGGAAGGCATTAATACCAACACGAATTAAGTCACGCCCCATGAATATGGAAAAAGCTCATTCATACACGTTAATCATTTCAGTCCTGGTTTCTGCTGACACAGACATCCCAGCTTCTGCATGGGAAAGGACACCTCAAACAATTGTTCATCCACATGGCCATTAGCATTTATAGTCATGTACAATGGATTAACTGATAATCAATTAATTGGCATTGCAATACAATAGGACACTATAGGCTAGACAAAACGCAGCTGGCATCATGAGCTGGATCTGACCTCTAGCTGCAAAGAAAGCCAAGTAGTGACAACAGACTTGCTCATTTAAAATAGATCACTCCAAATGTCAGTACAAAGGAAGCTGATGGTACATGTACAATCATATTATAAAAGGAGAAATTACTGAAAGGGGACAGGTTTTCTTGTATATGATGGGAGATCAGCTCATTTCTCATTCACCTAAGACTTGGGACACAACATACCAGATGTGGTTCACTGCTATGCAAGCTCAAACAGGCCATTTTTCCCCCCTCCTCCCACAAAACTTTTTTCCAAAAAAAGGTAAATTCCATAAATTCCTCACAGCATTTTTGAACAATTGGAAAACATTTAAATATTTTGACATTTTTAAAGTGAAATTGTTCAATTTTTCATTTTGAAATGCATGTTTGAAAATTCCCTTCTGTTTTATATTAAAGCATTCATGCAGGTAAAACAAAACAAAAAAAAACCACAAAACCAACACAGGATAACCCCCAGCACTTTTCCACTTTGTCAAAACACTCTGATCACCTGGCATGACTCCTGCAACTCTTAGAAGTTACCACTTCTCCAAAAACACACATATTTCTCCTTTTGCCCCAGGTCCAGCCTCGGTGAACTTCAGCCAGGCACATCCCAGAGACTCATCTCTCCTTAAAGCATTATCTTTGTCTCTTCCTCCCTGGGATTTAGTCAAACATCACACATGACAACCTGGAGGAGCACACGGCAGATGCAGCCCTGGGGCCAGAGCATCCCTACAGACCCACCACAGAGCTGCTCTGTGACCTGTGCTCAAGAGCCCACAGAAGAATTGAGCATCACAACAAAGAAGCCACCTCCCTGATCATGTTTTAACCCAGTTATACAGTGCATATAAGAAAGTACCAGCTTCCCACACACACACACCTTCTCCTCCCCCCACAGGCAAATGAGTCATTTTAACAAAAGAAGAGGAAAACTAAAACTCACATTTGGAAGAGGAGAGAAACTGCAGCACCCCAGCTTTGCCAACTAGCTCCAAGGCTGCTCACAGCCCCTATGGGAAGAAAAGTAAGCTGCCAGGCTGGCCTTGCTTTAAGTATCGATCAGAATTAATTCCAGCTGTGGGGCTGCAGACATGCCCCTTGTAAACAGCTCTGCAAACGATTCTGTATTGGCAGCCTCGCCTATGTGCAGAGGAAGAAGTGAGGCTGTGCTAAATTTTGAGGGGAGACTGCAGGGAAGTGGCTGATTGCTATACAAAGTTCTCTTTTGCACTATTTGGCAGGGATGTGGGGGAAAGAGGAAAAAAATGGGGGAGTGGGGAACAGCCCTGGCTGGCAACTGAAATAACGAGCCATCTAAATGGCAGCTGGGTGTATGGGATGCTGTCAGCTGCACGAAATGGTGATGTTTCTCTCAGGTCTGCATCTTACCCCTCTGCCAGAGGAGGCACAGCACGAGGCTTGCAAGGAAAGGAGAACTTTGCCCCATCATTTGAGGAGACTGAATGCTATGGCAAAACTTGTTCTAAAACAGCTACTGTGGCATCACTCCCTTATTGCTTTGACCCTTGTAGTGTAATGATGCCAAGATCGCTTTATTGCGTTATATTCCATCAATATAACGCTAAGCAAAAAGAAAGCAATCCAACACCCAGAAGAGCAGAATAACTTCACCTTCAGGAAAATCAGCTATTAATCAGGTGGGCAGCCTAATGCAGCATCCAGTTCCTCCAGCTCCTTCCAGCAGGAAATATTCATTTATTTGCTAATTCATAATCCAGGCCTCTGAGCCCTAAATTGTAATGACCTTCAAGTTTTTAGCTCAGAGTGAAGCTGGAAGCCACTGGTGGCATGCCCAGGATGGGGGGTGGCATGATGGAAGCGGATGGTTTGATGGAGGACGGGTTGCGGTGCTGGGATGCGGTGGGGGCACGGGAGGAACCACCACCCTTCTCCACCTCTTTGTGCCCTTCTCCTGCCCCTCGCTCACACACTTCTCCCCTTTCCAGCACAAAGAACCACCAAGAGTGGGCAGATTGCACAGCTGGGGTGGTAAGGATCCTTTTTTTTGACTCTTGGGGAAATCCTGGAGTTTCTCAGGTATCCATCTACTTTTTTTATTAAATACTATTGTTAACAGCACAAATAATTTTCTTAGAAAAGGGGTCACATTACAAGAAAAAGGACTATTAAGGCAGGAGAGGCTGGATAAAGTGTGTGCATTGTTGTTATAAACATTATCGCAATGACTTTTTATTTAATCAGTTCATCAGATTGGCTCATCCTTCTCCGAAAGGTTGGGTTAGTCTAATTACAGAATGCAAAATACCCCAGTTCTCTCCACTGCGTTACTCCCACCAAGCACATTTCAACCGCCAGCACTTCTTCCAGCACCCATCATGCTGCGAGCATATTCACAAGGATTTTCAGTTTCACAGCGGTACACCAAGATGCCAGATTTCCAAAGGAAAAACCTGTACTCGAAGTACCACTGCGCACGCCTCGTTCACACAGGCGAGGACCTGCTCCCTGCAGGAGCTCTCCAAGCTGCTCCGAGATGTGCCACCTCCATCAGGTTCATGAGCAGTTATTGTCCCACCTCAGCCAGTCCCAGCATGGTGAGCTGGGAACACAAAGCAGACTTTTCTTTCCAAGCATGGGGCAGGAGTCAAAGCATCAGTCTGCCCTGTCTGTTCATGTTCCCCCACGCTCAGAGGAGGGTCTGCTCTTCCCCGGGGAGATGCTCAGAGCACTGTGCCACTCTGAGGAAAGGGAAAACAGAGACGTGGCCCAGGAACACGGAGAATGTATGGGGAAAGCTGAAGAGCAGGACAGGCTGGAGAAATGGGCTGACAAGAAGATCCTGAATTTTGGTACGGACAAATAAAAAGTCCTGCAGCTGGGAGGAAACAACCCCATGAGGCAGGACAGGCTGAGAAGGCGTCTCTACTGAAAAGGTTTTGCTGTGCTCCTGCAGGGATGAAAGCCGGCCATGTCCTTGGCTGTTAGCAGCAGGTTGAGTGACAATCAGTCCGGAGAAGAGAAGGTGAAGACAGTAATTGGTACCATCACACACCCAGTGGACGGTCATAGAGAAGACAGAGCTGGTGTCTTCATGGAGGTGCGCAGCAAAACGACAAGAAGCCAACAGGCACAAGGTGCAGGAAGGGAAATTTTTCCTGGGTACAAGGCACAACATTTTCACAAGGGGTTTGGTCAAACACTGGGACACGGGCCCAGAGGGGTGTGGGTGAGCAGCTGCAGAGATGTTCAAAACTGGACCAGGCAAGGCCCTGGGCAACCCATCCCAGTGGTGGGGTTGGCCCTGGTTTGAGGAGGCGTTGGACCAGAGACGTCCCGAGCCCCTTTCCACCCTAAATGATCCTCTCATGGTGCAATACTTGGAAGTACATACCCCCTGCACACATCAGCCACCGTACAACACGATGCTAATGAAATGCTAAGGCCAGTGTTTCTGAAGAGTTCGAAGGAGCAAACTAGCATGTAAATGATTAAGCAATTGAAAAGAATGGCTTCAACTGCCAAATGATTGCAATTGTGCTCAGTGAACACACAATCTTAATCCCTGTAATAAAGACAGTGACCACACAATGCTGTGGAAGGAATACTTGAGCTGAATATTTATTCCCCAGAAGTAGGTTATTGTACAACTGCGTCAAGGTAGCTCCACAAACCATCACCAGCATAACAGCAAGGGGTGACTTTGGGAAAGGGAGAAAACTAACGTGAGCACAACTCCATGACGATCTAATCACGGCAGCTCGAAATAGTGAGACGGTCAGCAGGACTTACCTGGAAGACTATCAGGCTTCCATTAGACCAAAAAGATTTTCAGAAAGCAGACACGGACCAGTGAAGCTACCCAACACAGAAATCCAAGTCTCTATCCCAGCAGGGTCAGGCTCTTCTGGTGGATGGAAGGAAGCTATTTAACGCCTGTGGAGGCGGATACCCTTGCGACACAAAGGCAGTAGAAATAACTTCTCAAAACATTGCGCAAATAAGAGGTACCTAAAATCAACAAAATTTCTATAAGCTTCCTCCCAGACTGCTTGAGGAGGACTGCAAAGCACGGCAGTTCCAGTAACATCTCATTATGTTACGTCATCTCCCTAGTATGGAAAATAGTTTCAAGTTCAGCATTCCCCAGGGCTCAAATATTCATAAAACAAGAACTGCCCCCACAACGTTTAACTCCAGTTCAAGAAATGAGACAGGAACCCAGAATACTAATCCACCTATTAACAGCAACGCCGGCTGCGCATACCTGCGAGGAAGCCGTAGCGAGCCGTGCTGTGGCATAAACACACCTTGCCCTGCGCGCAGATGGAGCAGTGCAGCTCCTATCGACTCCTCAATTGGAATTAAGCAGCACAGCGCACCCCGCTGAAATGGGAGGATGACTGACTGCTCGTCAGTCGGCTTGATATAAGGCTTTCATCTCCCTGATTCTTTGATCCCTATCTCACAAATCCATAGGCCACCAGGCAGAATTAGTCAGTGAAATGATGGAAGGAGTAAAAGTCCCAGCAGTTTCACATTCTAGATGACGGTGCAGCTTTTCTGGCTGTCTCCAGAGGACTGAAGGCTCCCAGGTTGGTGCATCAAGGACGGTTAGCTTCTACCTTCTCCAAACCAGAAAAGCTTGCTTTAAAACGGGCGCCAGTGCTGCCTAACAAGACCCATAGCATAAGGTCACTGGATCCAGACTCTCCCACTGCACAGGGAAGATGATGGAGATGCTAAAAGCCATAACAGGCTCTCAGTAAGCAGCATACAGACAGCACATGTCCACCTGTCCTCGCAGGGCATCTCTGCCAGTGATGGAGAAGCACCGATGCTGGTCAGTGACTGCCGGCAGGCTCAACCCAGCAGCCGGCAGGCTCCCCCGGGTCTTCTTACGAGCACACCACCAAAGCTCCTCTCGTCTTTCCAAAGTCCTCCCGACCAGCACCAAAAAAAAAAATCTCACTGGCCACATGTACCATTTAGCATATAATTACAACCCTGACAATCAGCACGCTAAATGCTGCCCTCTCCTCCGGTCCTGCTGGAGGTCCCAGTGACTCTGTAATTCCCACCTGGTGGGTACAATCCACAAAACCATTTTTCTCAATCATGGGGAAAACAAATTATTTGAAAAATCATGAGTCGTAAAGAAAACTGGTCATTTTAATATTTTTTTATGGAAACCGCGCTTTTCTAGGAAGCTAGACACTCATTAATTTAACTACATTGCCCAAGTTATTTCTGTGCGGTGCGGACACGACAAAGCAAGGCATCGACTAGCAGCGGCCACGTGCAAACCAACTCCAACCTGTAGGCAGGAGCTCACTTACACCTCACCAAAGCACCAGTGCAATTTCTAACATGCCCCATTTCAGTGAGACGGCAGCAGTGACACCAAGCTTTGCTCAAGCACGCACCGACAGTCGGGATACAGCCACTCCGGGCTCCCGCGCTTGCTACACAGCCTGTGTACGGCCATGCCAAAGCCGCAGGCAGCTCACACCTAAACCCACGGCCACAGGTGAGCTCACAGCAACTGCGGTTCAACTTTCTGGGTGCTTATTGCAGCATCCTTACCACCTCACAAGCTCCAGGAACCATCTTTGATGGGGCTGGGTGCAATGGAATAGCAGGATGACTTATGAGCCCACCGCCTGCATGGTACAGAGGGGTACATGATGCTGTAACATGTTGGGGTACATCTCAGGTACAGGCCGTGTGAGAAGAGCAAGGTGCTTGACAGAGGCATCTCAATGCAATTTAATGACACCCTCCCCCCACTTCCCCAAACATTCAAATGCTGAAGTATTGTGCAGCCACATCTATTAATTAATAAAGAAGTATGTTACGCATTAAAAATCATTACGAATGTCCCACAGCCCTGCAAACAAGGACCAGCCCAACATGTGACAAAAGCATCAAAAGATTAAATCCAAAACGTGCCATCAGTGAACCCTTGAGCATCCCTTGTCATTCAAACAGCCCTCAAGAGCCCATTACCGTGCCCCAACATGGGATGCTTAGATGTTTGGGGTGCCCATGCCAATCCGTAGTCTGGGATGTACCAGCTCCAGAGCCATCCCACAGCAAGCGCAACACAGAAAAGGCTTCTGCAGGAGCCAAGGCGGCTCGTACCTGTATCTGATGGGCATTTTTAGTTCATCCCAAAATACCAGCATTTTATGAGCCCACAGCTGTCTGTGTCTCCAGCCCAGGACACCCCAGGGTACCAGTGCTGGGAGCCAGGCAGACCTGGGGGACTTTTGGCGGGGCCTCCCACAGGAGGAGATCTAAAAAGCACAATAAAGGCAGCAGTAGGGTGTTTTCGTCACCCTAAAGTTACAGCCATCTTCTTGAATTATTCCTTCATGAGAAATTGCCAGGTGCTACCCGGCAGCCTGGTGCAAGCCACGGGAGCAGCGTGGGGCCTGGAGGATCACGCCACATTGCATCCTTCTCACCCTAGCTGGGTATCGCGTTGCCCTCCCCGCTCCACCATTCCCACCCCCGTTTCCCTTCACTCCTCTGCTGGCACTTACCGCTTCTGTTAAATGAGAGAAAATATTACTGCTAGCATGGATTTGTACTGCTAACAGGCTAAAGAGAGAAGTGCATGTTGAAACACAGCTTGCACTTGCTTGCCTAGCAATTCCAGCTTTGGTTTTTATTTTTTTTTTTAAATAATAATCTTTCCATACTTGAAATCCCTCTTGGATGAAATGTGAAAAGGGACAGAGAAGAAAAGGGGCCAAGGAAAGGATGTGGCTCTTCCCCAAGCCAAAGCCACGGCCATGCCATGTGGCATGCCTCTGAAGAGCTTTACTGGCACCGGAGGAAGGTTTTCCCACCCCGCTGCAGCCCCCCCGCCATGCCATTAAGAGGGGACACTGCCTCCCTAACCCCCAGTGCCTGCTTCCACCCCAGCCCAGCCATGCACAGCCCTCAGCACGGTCCCAGGCTCGCTCCAGGGCTGCTCTTTCTCTTCCACCCCACCTTCCAGGTGGTTTTCATCCAGCACCACTCCCATGTCTTCCGTAAAAGTCAGGCTGGTGATGGTGAGGGTCAGAGCAAGCATTTTGCAGCAAGGCATGAAGGCACCTGCTCACCAAGGGCTGCATCACCCTCCAGTACCTGTACGCTCCTTCCATGGGGTGTCCTGTGCCTGGCACCCTACTCTGCCCACCTCTCCATGCGCTGAGGCCATGCTGCAGCAGCTCCTGGCTGCTTCTGCCCTGGCCCTGACCCCAGGGGCCACTTAGCCCCCCTGGCTTCAAGACACCGACGTGTATCTGCTCTGCAGAGACAGCATCTTCCAGGGCAGTCTTACAGCACAGGAGGGATAATGAGCTATTCCATCGAGTCACAAAAAACACACTTCCAAGTTACAAAACAACGCTCAGGGATTCCTCCATTTGCTGGTGCCATGAAGCCCGACGAGGTGGCACCGGCAGAGCAGGCAGCGCTCGGTGAGACTCTGCCCAGCCACTACATTTCGGAGCGTGGCAGCCCTCAGCTGCAACACCTTCAGAGCCCTCCCAGAGCCCCTTTCCCAGGGTACCTGGGCACTGCTCTCATTTTGAAGCCAGTGGGACTTGGGCACATCGGCACTCAGAGGCTACCTGCCAAAAACCTGGCTGTGAACTCCCGAGCAGCGCCTACCACGACTGGAACAAGGCATGCGCTATACACACCAGAAAGCCCACGGAAAGTGATACCACAGGTGTTACACACACACAGAGAAGTGGAAGGGACCTTTTGGTCCCTCGATCCCATCTCTTCCTCCCTTCCCACGCTGAGAGTTACCTACCGACACATTTCATACGCTGCACTCTGAAGGGTACGTGGTGTTTTAATCATGTATTCATGTATTAATTACATAACTGAAGTCCAGACCATTTGCTAAGTAACATATATTACTCCAACCACTGCTTTGATATATTAAAACAGATTGTTTCCTGGAGTTTGAGGCCAGGAGAGACAGTGGGTCTCATCTGGGTTGACCTCCCACATAACCATGAGCCACAGATTTCCCTTAGCAATACCTACCTGTATCAAGCTGGCCAATTTAAGAAGCAACATTTCATTGCATATCAAAGACGTCCGACATCAGGGAGTCCAGCACATCTCTCGGTGAGCTGCTCCAACAGCTAATTACCCCAGCTGTTAAAAAAACTCATCTTTATTTCCACTGTGGGCTTTGATAACTTCAAATGATTGCTGTTGGCTCCTCTAACACCTTAGGTGGCTGCTTGGAGCTAGCTCTTCGCCACCGCCTGCCTCTTCCTTCCTGAGATAATTGTAACATACATTTATCTCCCTTTTTAACTGCCTCAGTCAGTCTTAACCACTATAACACATGGATCTCCTTGAGTACCTCCTCACAAGACCTGTCTTCCAGATCACAAACCTCCCTGGTACCCAAATATGCTGGCAACAAGCAATTGGGGCAAACAGATGTCAAAATCAAGCTAAACGCTGCCGAGAGCGATGTGGGCCTGTAAGGATGTTCAAGGCAACCACCTGGTCCTTCAGGCCTTCAGGGTCGCAAGAAGCACTCACAGAAGGAGGTATCTCCCAGGCTGGGGCACCGGACCGCTCCCGGACAGCCACCGTGTCTTGAAAGAAAGTCCTCCTTCTAGAAGAGCCAGGCTTCAAAATCTGTCTGAGAATAGCAAACCGACTTCCCTCCATTTTCAGCTATATTTAGCAAGGCCATTATTTATGGAGATGGCAGGAAATAATTCAGCCGGATCCAGACATAACTCGAAATTGGAAAGAGGTTCTATAAAAAGATAAACCAAAGGACCTAACGGGGAGCCAGTCATGGGGACTCGGTGTGGCTACAAGGGAGGGCTCTTCCAGCAGTGATGGAGCGGCAGCACTGCGAACGCCGAACACCTGCACTGGGTCAGACCCGGGTCGTGGGGACCGATGGAGCTGCCTTCCCTCTGACAGCAGCTCTCAAAAACCCCTTTCTCCAAAAAAAAGAGTCTTTTCCAGGTTTAAGTAACATGGCTTAAGAAACAATTTATGGCCCTGAGCCCGAGTCGGGGAGAGTGACGGCGTCCCAGCACTGGCAGGGGGAGGCAGGGAGCATCCTCCCCACTTGCATTTGCTTCCTGCGTGGCCCGTGTCTGTGTGCCTCGCATCCGAAAGGGGTTTTTTTCCGCTGGAGGAAGGGGATATACTGCAGAAGACCCAGAGCCCTACAAAAGTGTACATGCATATATAGGCTGGCACTGCATTGCGTGCAGGGAGCAGATCATCCCTTCACCGAAGGATGTCCCAGAAAATATTTGAGGAGGGAGGGTGGAAGACAGAACTGAGCTTTAATCATTCATCTGTTTCCTTCCTCTCCAGCACTTCATCTGACTGATTCTAATTAATCTGGATTTTGCTCTTCTGAGCCAGGAGAGCTTTTATTTTATTTGTTTGTTTAAAGACTGCTTCCTTGCCACCAGATTTCCTCCAAACGTCCTTCATGCAGAGTCAAAGGCAACACTTTGACCAGAGATGCACAGAGCATCACCTGCTCCTGGGAGGACGAGATGTGCTGCGACACCGTCCAGCACAGCACGGAGGCAACTCGCTGCATGCCAGGAGGACTGCTTTGAGCTGTCACGCACGTCCCAGGGACACGAAACCTGATGGAAGTTTCTGCATCGATTCAGCAGACCTGGAGTCAGGTTCAATCTCCGCTGCTGATTTTCTCCCACATGTTCGCTATCGAGCATTTTTACAATTTGACTCTATCTATTTGCACCCTTTGACCCCAAATTGTTGCACCCTAGGGCAAAACCAGCCCCCGGAATGCACAGACCAGCGCGCCTGGACACCAGACTCCCTTGCTCCCGCGATGCCGGGTGCTGCACGGCCCCTTACCTGTGGCACAACTAAGAACCACGGGAGCAGAGTCAATTCCGATCGCTTGGCTGTCCGTAAGAGGCACGACGGCTGCTCCCCCGCCTCTGCACGCTCCCAGGTTTAACTGCTGAAGCTGAAGTGCATCTCAGACCACCGCTGAAATCCCAATGTAAACATCTGCGGCGTGAGAGGGAGGAGGAGATCCCTCTCCGGGGCTCAGTTAAGAGTTAAAGCTCTCGGTGATCAGTTGGCTCCTGCAAAACCTCCTGGAGCTGGCGGTGGAAGGAGCACACAGCTGCTCAGAAACGCCGGCCCCTGTGGCACCACATAATTCCTCCCCTGTTCCCGGGGCCGCCGCGCTTCCCTCGCACAATGTCCCAAATTGTGCAGGGTTAAACCGGCCCACACAACGCCCGCATTCACTCCCGGCCGAGGCGAGCAGCGCCGCGGAAATATCCTCCGTCCCCATGCCGTCGCGGTGGCATCTGGGACCAGCGATCCAGAGGCTGCCCTTGCCAGCAGAAACGGGCAACCGGCCTCTCTAACAGGGAAACTGCTCTTGCTCAGAGTGGGTTTTTTTTCTTTCCTCTCCCTTCCTTCATCCTTCCAATCCACATGTTTGACCAGGGCAAGTGTTAGGGAAAGGCCAGGTCACCAGCGGCACGCAGACACCCTCAGCTCCAAAGCCGGCAGTCATTAATCCCCCCGGGGAGCTGAGCGTACCACAAAATAATAATCATCATTACAAAAAAGCAGCCAGAGGCGACAGAAGATCTTTCCCGACACTGTGTGACCCTGCTCCACCTCCCCCAGGATACAAAGCACTTCAGCAGACCCCACTCAAGGTGCTACCTGGGGCGGAAGAGGCAGCTCTGGGGTTTGGGTTCCCCGTTTCCAAACCTGCTCCTTTATAAAACACACCACTGCAAGAAAAATTAAGTCCGCTGGAAACCATTGTAAGCTTGGCACGAGGAACAAGGACAATCTCTCTGACATTTAATACAATAAATACCTATGCTTCCACGTTACATTGCACCAGCAAGGAAAAGCCTGGTTGTTCCCTTGGCCATGGTCGCTTCTCCCAACACTTTGCACGCTGAGCCCCACAGCCCGACTTGGTGCAGAGCCTCGGGGAGACTCTGACATGCCTGAGCACAGTGGACACTCGTTACATTTGTGACCACTTGCTTTCAGGGGGTATTTATAGACATCCTAACATTATCCGCATCTGCAGGTGGGATATTCAGTGCTTTTCATTGTAGGAGTTAGTACCCAGCACAGTGGGGGGGTGCACAGAGGGATGAATATTGCACACACACACTTTTCCCTATGACATACCTGGTGTTTACGTACATGAAAAACTCGTCCTCGGTAGCTGCCCTGCTTATTTCCAGCTGAAGTCATGGGAAAACAACTAAAAGCTCTGCAAGGAGTAGGTAAAACATGCCCTGGTGGCCCCGGGGAAACCGTGCTACAGAGGGGGCTGCTCCAGGTGCTGGGTGGGCTGCAGCCCCTTCCCGCGTGCAACTTGTGTCTTTTGCAAAGAGCTTCCCAGACCCAGAAAGTGTTGGCTCTAACACCGGAGCAAGCGCCTGAACCCCGGGTCCCCAGTGAGCCCCCCCCCCAGCCGAGGCGGTTCGGCACTAGAGAAACAGACTCAGAAATCCGCTCTCCACGCTCACAAAACTCCCACGTTTTGATGAGCTGCCACTTATCTTCTTAAAAACGCTCCATGCCCATGTCGGCCTTCTCATTTAGCCATTTCTTCTCTTGCAACTCGCGGTTCGGTGAAAAGATAACCGTCATGTTCCGAATACCCACATTTTCTGCTTTATTAACAGTGCAAGTCATGCATAATTGGAAGAGGAGGAAAAGTGCATAGAGCACTTGAGTTTTTCTAGGTTATTTCACCAAGAAAAGCAAGCTGGGCAAAGCAGAGCTGAGGAATTGTACGTTTTGCCGGGGATTTTAGCAGCTCTGCTCTCCCCCCACCCCCTGAAGACGTAGCGTGAGGCACAGAGCAGGGGACAGCGGGTGCCGGGCAGACCTGCGCCTGTCCTGTCTCCATCACTGACCCGCTCTTCAGCCTCGGGCAACTGTTCGCAGTGTCGGTGCCTCAGTTCGCCCTCACGTTCAGCTGTACGAGCAACTGACTTTTTAACCACGGCTTTATTATTCAGAAGCAACAGAGAAAAGTTAAGGGTGAGATGTACAGCCAGACATCATGGGACATTAATTTGCTTTTTTGTATGAACTAGGACTAAGCAAATGTCGACCACTTCTTTTGCATTTAGGGGCACCAAAACAGCTCTCAAGTGCTGCTGTTCTGGGTGGACAGGCACGCTGCCATGGCAGGCACTGTGCCGGCACAGGGCAGAGCTGAGCGGTCCTTCTCTACACCTCCTGCAGTGTGGGAGACGAGCATCGGCAGCAGGCAGACAGTGCCGGAGAGCAGGCAGGTGGAGCTTGGGGAACGCACATCACGAGCGAGACCCCATCCCGGGGACACAGGTCCTCCTGCAGATGAGACACAACCTCAACGGGAGAAACTGGAGAGAAGTCGGAGTGGCAGATGGCACCTGAGTGACCTGCAAAGCGGCAAGTTCTCCGTGCAGGGCCGGAGAGGGCGGCAGGGCTCGGGGGGGATGGCCACACACCGTAGCGTTCTCCTTCGCCTCGCGAAGCGGAGCAAGTCCCCGAGCCCTCCTTACAGAGGAGGCTGCTGGGGCTTTGCCCACGCACAGAAGGGACACCGGCATTGCAGGTTATCGGTACAAAAGCAGGGAACAAGGGGGTTAACTCAGCAAGACATCTTCCTAACTGCACCAGGCTTGGAAGCAGAGCTGTGAGGATCTTGAAATCTCCGATAAGGGACAAAAAAAGTTGTTCAAATCCTGCAAACTTAGTTTTCCAAAGCAACAAGCACTAAGCGGGCTCCCTCTCCCTGTCTGGGGCTCGCTTTTGCTAATGTAACTCAGGGCACTACTTTCAAAACCTCCTTTCTCAAAATAGTGCTAGCACACAGAGTGGGGGCTCTTCAGGGCGCTCCAGGCTGCCAGGAGACATACCCTGGGCTTGGCTTTTTTTTTGGCAGAGCTCTGTCTGCTTTCTCAAACCGACCTTTAGGAGTCAATGAAGAAACGCAGATTCACATGAAACAGGTTTCAAATATAGTGCAGCCACATACGACTGACTTCACACCGCTCCCCCCCCCCGCCGCACTCTCACCAGCCCTTCACCCATCGTCCTTAACCTAAATAAGGCGTTGCATTTCGCAGGATGAAAACGCATCATTCCCAAAGAAAAGTCTTACTACAAATCTGTGTGTGACATCGCCCGTATATCGATGCCGGTGTTCAGCCTAGGGCAAGAGGTCCCTTTCCTGTAGGCCCCCACAAAACACACTCTGCCTGAACAAGCCCTCTCCTATTCACGACAGCAGTTGCTATTCCAGCGCATCCAACAATATGTGCCTGTGTGTCGGGGAAGGCAGAGAGCCCCGGCGCTGCCGGTGCCGAGATCCACACGTT
>VYZV01042444.1:3117-34125 GCA_013401275.1 Pandion haliaetus
TTTTTTTTTTTTTTTTTTTTTAGTAATGCCATCCATCACAGTGTATAAAAAAAGGGTGGCTTTACCCTTTTAGTCCTAGATTCATCAACCTCTACAATCAGCGATTCCTCCCTTCATGCCCCGTCCCCACTGAGATTATGCCCATAAAGTGCAAACTATAGAAATGCTTACTGTGAGGAGGATAACAGAATGTGATCCCATATGTTTTCTACTTACATTTAGGGTTAAATTCACCACCTTGAAGAAAACGATCTCTTTTGATGAAGTCAATGGAACTACTTGTACAAGCCTATGGCAGTAAAGAAAGGCTGCGTACCTATTCATTAGTAAGTACCTTAAATTTTCAGCATGAGTTTCATTAAAAAACCCACCAAACCCTGTTCCACCCCTCTGTTCTAACCACTCATGTATTTATTTCTCCCCACTTCCTGTAACTAACCCGCCCCTCGGCAATACTCTTTCCTAAATTAAAGAAAGCATCACAGCTAGTTTTGAGCAGAATATTTCTGTTTAAAAAAATCAGCGGTGCTCTTAGTTACATTGTATCACATCCTGCAACATCTCTACTGCTGGACAACTGATTTTTAATACTGGTATTTTTCACTCTGAATTTAATGTGGTCCTACGCAGCTAACCAAGAGGTTGGTCTTGCTTATCCCACATCATCATATGAACATACAGCAGAAAGCATGGTTGTCTACCAACTTCTACATTAGATGACAAAATCTGAAAAATTCAATTGCTAGGACTCTTAGAGGGCATCAGAGGTCTAACTATATGCAGCTGAGAGTTATAACTGCCTTTCATATTTGCTGGCCAGTGAAGTTTTCATCTGTACATATTGGGAACAGAACACCTCTCCCAAGTAGGAAACTCTAGGAAATGCTGAGCCTGGCAACTGTCAGACAGCGTGAGCATTTCTTTTGCCCCATATTAAAGGCTAGTGACATGATTGAGGTCCCTGTAATATTTTTTCAGAATATTGGCCCTTCTTTTTCTAGACTGCCATTAATATTTAAGAGTAAGTTCTTGCTGCTGTAGTTTTGGGGTATTCAAGTACAAATTAGCTGCCTGCACCTTCAGTAGATATTTCTTCCAATATATCTCTCTAATGGGGTATTCACTCAAATGAGTCCCTGTGAAATTCTTGTCATTGTTGAGCACGTCTCCTAGATCCTTTCCTCTTTGCTTTCTGCATTTTCACTTCATGAAGATGCTTAATGCAGTATAATTGAAACAATTTTATTGTCTCCAGCCATCCATTCTACTGTTTCAGTGGCAGCAAATACTGGTCAATTTGACAAGTTAATATTACTTCAGTGGTCATTTGAACTCCTCTAAGCCACTGGGTGCTAAAATCACTTGTCATCTTCCTCCACCTGCAAACTGAATATAACAGGTCCATGAGAAAAGGAGAAAATTCTTTTCCACCAAAAACATTTACTGGAAGAGATAATTGCAAGTTTTACTAATTGATAGGGCATTGACTCTTCCTACAACAGTTCTGAACCACTTGAGAGCAAAACTTGGTACTCTCACCTGGAGCTCTGCAATACCTTCAAACTTCAGCTTTTCTTCTTCCCACAGGACTGGATCATTAAAGACAGAATGGGTTACACAGCCATTTCAACTCTTCCTTTTGTATAGATCATTTTCTTGTAATCTAATTTATCTATTAATTGAATGCCTAGTGTTCAACAAATGCAGATCAAGTTCACCCTTGAGCTTAGTGCTTTGACTGTATAACTCTTAAGTAGATATGTACAGTAGATACGGAGCAACTGTCAAAGAAAGAAAGAAAACATTTCTTTCTCCCAACACCACCCCTTTAAGAATATCTAATTTGTCTGTGGAATTCAGTATCAGTAGATAAAATTAAGCCAAAGGCTTAATTTTTTTCTAAAGTTCTGTTTCTGTGTATATTAACAACATACCAGAAACACAGGTTATAATTCTTCAAGGTCTCTCAAGCTTCCTTCTCAAACCGCCATGCAAGCAAAATACCACATACGTGTAAGAATTATATGAAGGACTTGATCCTGTTCCCCTTGAAGTCAATGGCATTCCAATTAAATCAACTAGACCCCACCATATTTTTACTTTAGATCTATTTTTTTAGATTATATGTTAGCCTATATAGATTATACCATACACTCGCATAACATCCATAATGGTTCCATTGAATTATAGCCACAACTACGAGAGAGGTATTGCGGTTAACTCCTGCCAAGAGGTCACCCTGGGAAGTTTCTGATAAATCAATGGGAGCTTTATGGACTGGTTTTGTTCTTCCTTCCAGGAATAAACGCAAACAGTGTCACTGTCTGGACACTTGTCTTCTTCACCAAGTCTAATTCATCAGTGTGCTGAGAAATGCTATTCTGGTCTCTCCTACTACACCCTTTCCCTTCGATACCTTGCATTTTGGTTCCTATTCTGTAAAAACTGTTCAGCAGGAGAACACAGGTAGTGTTACACTAACACAGGTTTCTCTGTGTCATTCATACTCCGGTAGAGTCACTTTTCAAATTGCATGAACTTGCTCATTTTAATGGGATCCACATAATGAAACACCCCACTTCAGAAACTTGCCACATTTGGGTCCTTAAATATAAAATTTGAGGACACATTTAGTAACATTATAATCTTGTTATAGGGATACTTTTTTTTAAAAAGTGATTAGCAGACTCTCTTAATAACAGTATCAGTTTTTCCTTGCAAAGCCAACACAATTACTGCTCTGAAAAAAGGCTACATGTCAGAAAACGTAAGCTAGCTGCTCTTCCTAAAAAACACACATCTAAATTCTTCTGCTAGCCCGGTTTCCTACAGATTTCTGTCCTTTAGCCCTTACTCCTCATCTATATCCTCATCCTATGTTCCATTCAGGAAGTACAAGGAGATGCTGCAGCCCACCAGCTGTTCCCAACGCGAGTGCAGAAGGGTTGAGTCCTGCCCACCTTCCCCTTGGTGAGGGCACTCCTTTGGGTTTCTCTCCTCTGCCAATTTTCACCAAACTTACAAGAACTTAATTATCAGTGACATTTCTGCCCTTCTGTCAAATTCAGTTGAAAAAAGCAACAATACTAGGAGGCGACTGACAGGTAAAGCAAACGATCATGTAAGCCTCATTTTTGTAGGTTCCGCAGCCTAAGGGATGCCATAAAAATCTACGGAAAGTCTAAAGCCCTACATCAGAGATACTGCTAGCTGCATGATCTAAGTTAATGCTTCATTTGTACATGGGTGTGTATTTAAAGATAATTAATATTAGCTGTGACTTTTGAGACTGGTATCAACACAGTCTCCCTTTGAAGTGCCTACAGTTTTGTAAATGCAAATAATTTTGAGTTCAGTTTTGCATTTTTAATTATTAGCAGGCAGAGTTCCTTTGGTATTTAACTGCCTAACCATGACTCAGGGTAGACACACACATTCATGGCATTAATTGTGACTAGGATTTTCAGGTGTAAAGAAATCAAAGCGAATTTAAAAAAAAAAAAAAAAAACCAAACCCAAGTGAATCTTGAGCAGAAGTACTTGAGATGCATGGGCTCGTATTTATTTTTTTAAATCTTTGGTCAAAGAGATTTCCGTTAGTTGAACTACCGTAGTGTACGTAACATTAAAATGAACTCACACTGTTGTGAACACTTACAGTATAGTATTGGGGGGGAGGAGATATACTGTGATATTAAAAAAAACATTATTTCGAGGTAGGCATGCCAAAAGCAGTTCTCTGGAACAGAAGGTGGCCTAATTATTAAAAGAAATGGCTTCCATCTCTGTGATGGTCTGACTGTTTGTGGATAAAATCCTACAACTGTGAAGGGCCTCATGCACTGCAAAAAAAAAAAAAAAGGAAAAAAAAGAGGAAAAAAAAAATCAAAGTGTTCAGCAGCCATACATCAGAGAGACTATACAAGAAGGGTATCATATTTTTAGAGACCCCAGAATTCCTGAGCAAAGTAGTAGTTAGTACCAGGTCTACATCAAAAGAAAACAACATTCTGTGTCATCGCTGGCCTCCTCTGTGATGTTTTGCCCTCAGCTTCATAATACTCAAAAAGTCATGGTTAAAAAAGACAGACTGTCCCTTTAAAATTAGATCATCCCTTTTATTAATATGCAGAATGAGTTGTCAATTGACCAAGCAACAAATGTACATCCTCATATCCTCATTTTCACTTCTATCTATGAATATTTTAAAACCCTAATGTGTGCTTGGCCATTTGGGTTTTAAGCAAAGACTTATCACAGTGTAAAACCCCTCATTTTTATCCCTTAGCTGAGGGCTTCTTTTTCCCTTTTCCAGGGTGTCATTAAAAATCTGATGCCAAGAGCTGGGACTTGGCAGGGTTTGCGATATAATTTGCAATCTGCAGTGTTTGCTGGCTAGCCCCCACCTGCCCCCCTCTTTTTTTTTCTTTTTTTTTTTTTTTTTTTTTTTTTTTTTAACCAGCCTGCCTGCTAGAGTCAATAGGGGGCATCCCTCATCTGTCTAAAAGAAAAATAGCAGCATACTAATTAGAATTCTATTTGCCAGAAGCCTCGGAGTTGCTGTGCTTATAGATTTCAAGCTTCTTTTGTTTGAATTAAATTGCCAACTTTTCCCCCCCTCCTCCCTTTCCTTCTTTGCACTAGGCATGAGAGAGCGGGTGCCTTATTTGATTGAAAGAGGGGGTAGGGGGATGGGGAGGAGGAAAGCCTTAGCTATGGAAATGCTGAGGAAATGTCAGGGTTGTGTTTAAAAATGCCTGGTATGCTTTTCAGTGCCTGACTCCTGTCTTTCTAGCAGGGTTGTGGAGGGGAGGAAAGGGGGCCTGGCATTAAGCTCAGGCTCTCTGCCCCTTCTCCCTGACACTGAAATTCTGGGGGAGAGTTGACATGCTTTTCCCCCAGCTCAAAGCCAGATGGTTCAAGCTTGGATAAAACCTTGGGATGAGATCACAAAGCTTGTTCATAACAGAACACACAACATCTCTGTTTTTCTGTTAATACCTCCTTTTGTATGCGTCGTGTGGGGTGAGGGAGGGGCCAGGGGATATGTCATAAATCCAAAGGAAAATGCCACATTTAACATTAACTTGTTTTCATAACCCTGTGAAAGAATTCAAGCTTTCCCCATTAAAATGTCATAATTAACCGTTGAGAAGTTTTATTACAAATAATTTTTTAATTTCACGAATAACTGAGCAAAATGAACATCCAAAAGTTTATCACTGCCCTTAAGTGTCTGAATATATACATACGTAATTTTTTTTTTTACATGCAAAGAAGAGTTTCACAGAGCAAGCTTCAAGCACAGCCACATTTATGCAACTTCCTAAGTTTAGGTGACTAAATAATATTAAGACCAAGCTCACTTTCCATCACCACAAATTATGCCCATGCACAATACGGCCATTGACTCCAGCCATTCACAGTCAAGTCTCATGCACTGATTCACAACCGGGGATAAGCGAATCATGGGGACAGAATAATGCATTCTATGATCTTCATATTCCTCATAATGATGGAATGCTTGCAAAGGAATAAGAATTCTTTTCAAATGCATTAATCAAACTTACTTGACATTTTCATGGATTTGCTTTCTCCTTACAAATTCTTAACAGAGCTCACCTATAGCTATGATGGGACCTCTTGGATGGCACTGCTGTTCCCTACCCAAATAAGATTATATTCCTTATTCAACTTCTGGCATAAATACTACATAAATACTTACTATACAGCATGTTTAGAATTTTTGTCTGCATCCAGGCAAAAGCTTGCTTTCCATACTGTTCATTCATCCTAGTGCAATTTTGTTTCATAAATATCCACAAAAGGGCAACGTATTTTGGACAGGAGTATGAACATGGGAAAAGAAAATTAAGGCCAATTCCAAGTTTGCCTTGTTTGTCTGACAGTACGTAAAATTAGTAATTTGTAAAGCCAAATATTCCTGAAAAATTTGACCCTTAAATTCGGTGTAAAAATAATACTGAAATACACCATCATGTTTGACAAATATTGTTGTAATTTCACCTTTTAAACCGTGAAACCTTGAAGAATTAATGATATTCTAATTTTTTGACAGAATTCAGGCTCATGCCTGAAATACTATCTTTTCCTTTTAAAAAATTATATAGATTTTATCATAACATATTTGATTTTGGCTTAGTAGATGCTGTGATTATTTTTGCACAGTCCTTCAAAATAAATTTCCCGAAAAACACAGAGCTAAAGTACCAGCTAACCATTGCATTTTTATGTATTCATTAAAGATAAGATCTCAAAAGAAAGAGGGAAAATAGGGACATTAGTAACTCTTACATATACTCCTCGGTGCTATTATATTTTAATTAGCACAGTTTGCAGGCTGTAACCTTTCCTAGGCCTACATGATGCATGAATATTTTACTTGCATTACTATAAAGTAAAAATAATTTGATTATCATTCATACTATTTATGATTACATGTTTCTAGACACGCACATAGTCTCTATTTATAGCAGACTTTAACGTTCTTAAATAGCATAGAGGGCTGACAAGCAAAGTATTGATGTTTACAGTATCATGCAAACCCCGAAGCCAACCATGTTCACATCCCTTTGAATTACTTTTCCAATTCAAAGCCTCTAAGAACCCAGACCTCCTTTATCTCTTCTCGTTATAAAAAGTGGCAGGAGGCAGAGTGGCAGAATGACCCACAAGATGGCACCTGTCACCAGTGGGATTTCTTCTGCCTTCTGCAGGCCAAATTTTGTTTGAACTCACTATGGCCTCTGTCATATCCTCATTTTCCCTTCCACTCTTGCCTCTCCTTCTTAATCCCCTTCGTGCAGGCTGAGGCTCTGTTTACCCAGCTTCCGAAACCTTTCTTCTACAAGAAGCCAAAGTAAAACTTTATTGAAAGAGGGGCTCAGGATTAAGAGGCAAACCCCGTACAGGAGGAAGCCAGCTACACCACCTGCCGCCTTTGCCTGGCTTCACTTAAAGACAGTTTCTCCTACGCACGATTACCAGGCTCATTCTTATAGATGTGCATCTGAAATACATGATTACTTTAGGTCTCAAAGGTGAGGGAGTTGATTAGCTCTCTAATGAAGCCTTTTGTTATTACTTACAGACAAAGTACATCACACAGATGGAACGTACCATAAGACTGCTTTCTTACGCCAGGCCAGACATATTTTAACTGGTAAGATCATCTAGAGCAATGAGGTGAAGCAGTTTCTATAAATACAGAATCAGTGGAATTTTTAAAAAACAGATTAAAGGCAGTGACAGAAAACAACAAACAAGCACCGTAAGACCATTAGGCCTAATGCACTAAAGATGAAACTGATAATTCATCTGCTACACAAGTCATTTTCTACTTTGTCCAAAATTACGTAGGGGAACATTTACTAGTTGCCTATTACAGAGTTATAGTAAGTCTATAAAGATGATGTTGATGAACATCCCTCTTATCTTTAACTACACAAAGGGCCAAACCCAAATGCTCTTAGAGACACAGCATCCACAGGATAAGCTTCAAGCTGCAGGTCACTCCGTCACTTAATTTCACCAACTGCAAAGGAGAATTGTTCTTCCACACAAAAGGATACAGCAGATCATTGGGACCTACACAGAGCCTAGAGAACCAAGCAGCTCTTCTCTTGGGGCACGCACCCATTCTGGCTCTTGCTGCTACTCTACCTCCCCCTCCAGCTTTGAAGACTTGCACGCCATCAGGTTTTCCTGTACCTTGTTGTGCCTGAGCACATCACATCAGACTGTTGGTTTCTTCTATTAACGTCTTTGTGGCTTGAAAAGGGAAAATATCTTACACCCTGTTCCTAATTGTCCTCATTCTTCCTTCTATCAACTTCAAAATTGCACCTAATTACCCCAAAGTATAAATAGGGTCTTTAAGTAACCACCGGTAAGGACAGGAGGGAAGAATGGTTCCAAGTTTCCCTTTTTCCTAATGAAAGAGGGCACAAGCCTTGAGTCTTACCTAGGGAAACATCTTAAGTCATTAAGAATCTCATAGTTTCACCAAACCTAGTTAAGAAACTCTTGTTTACATATTATTTTATACCAAGCCAAAATTATTAAAACCAATGCAGTTACATTTAGACAGCGGTTAATCATAGTGTTAAAAATAGCTATTACTATTGTGAAACCTTTAACATACTAATATCACCTTAATGATTAAGGATATCCTTTCAGTAACTGTCTACGATTAAGACAAACAGCAGACTGCATTTCTGTAGCCCATATAAGTTGCTTTTGCTACAAACATCAGAAGTAATTCTCACCTCTCATACAAAACAATCAGACCATAAACATGTATTTTACTGAAATTCATCAAATCCTGGAAATCAGTACAGATCCCAAGAAGCCAGCTTCATTTTGGTGTTCCCTTCATAAGCAACTGAGGAATAATCTAGGGGTGTTTGTAAAGAAACCATCAATAGCCTCCCTTTGAATTAGAAAATGTGGATTCATAAAACTAAAGTGGGTTTATGAATCATGCCAATTTGCCTTAAGTTTTGGGGGAGGGGCGATTTGTTTTGACCTTTTTGATTTTTCATTTTGAAATTACTTTTAGTTCAGTTTTTTTTCTGGTAGATTAGGAAATCAAGCAAGTTCAACCAGAATGAACCATTTTGATCAATCTGAAAGGCAGCTTTTTTGAGAATTTTCCTCTGCCAAGAATTTGAAAATGTCATATTTCATTCCAGTATGAACAGAAGCCAGATTTTGAACTCTACAAATCCTTTGCGAAACAAAATTTCTGTCTTTTTCACAACTCCAAAATTAATTTTCCTCAAAGACTGCAGGGTGGCTTAAGATAGTGGTCAGCAATTACAGATAACACATGGGTGGATTTTAATAGCATTAGCATGGTAGAGGCAAGGCCAGGATCGCGGAGTCGGAGCATCTTGAGGGAAGACTGTGAGAAGCACCAGCTCTCCCAGCTCCTGGCTCTCAGTGAATCCCAAGCTCAGGCAAGCTGGGCTCCAATGCCTCACTTCAAAGCAAGATATAGACGCTGAAGTGAACGCCAGCATTTCCTAGCTCCCACTGAGTTTCTATCAATACTCTTAAACTTTAAAAAAGAAAAATACAATCTGGTGTAACAGGCTTAGAATACTGCTGACTACTGCTACAAGAAACTCTCTACAACTGGAACCTATATAGGGATATAAATCCAAGAGCTGACCTGTAGCTTTCCACCCAGCCAAGGAAGCTATTAAATTCTTGCTGATACAAGTTACTCTCCCGGAACGTGGGGCCATTTCCTGGGGAAAAAAAAAAAAAAAAAAAAAAAAAAAAAAAAAAATCTCCCAATGTCCCTATAAGGGGCAATTTCCTAAGGATTGTGATTTTGCCACAGAATTATTTAAGAAAACTTGGAAGTCATGAGGCCAGGTCTGCATCGAATCACAACTCCGTGGGATCAAGGCATCACACTTTCTCTTGTGGCACTGCACAGAAATATCTCACCCTGCCATAGACCTTCTCTGGAATGATTCTGGCATAGGCAAGAGCAACACTCAGGTGCAACCAACCTCAGGAAGGTCACAACCACTAAGTCAGACATGTAAAAACCATGGCATCCCTTTTTTACAGGATGTATTTCACAGCCACCCAATCAGACCCAAACACCATTCTCTCCTCAATGGGCCAAAGCTGTCCCACCACCTCCCACTGCATGCAGGACAGTCTCCTTCCTTTGCTCACCACAGGCGGTGGGTCTGGCCGAGGCCTAGGCACAGAGCACACTGCCTGGGCTTTGCAAAACTTGCCTTCTACTTCGCAAAAGCACTCCAAAAGGAGTTTTAGTTTTGAAGCACTGTAATTAAACTCATCTACAGCTGGTGCAATAAAACAAGTAAGAGAAATTCTCTGTGTGTCAAGGACAGCTATCATTTGTGCTTTTTTATCACTACTGATTCACAGCATTTGCTGTGTGAGCTCCGTTGCTTCTGCTGCTTTTAACTACCATCCTGCTCACTTGGGAGTCATATTTAAGGTCAGCCAGTATGCATTAGTCCTACCCAGAGTAAAAATTTACTCCTTACACTGGAAATGACAGGCCTGTAAAACAACACATAAAGAAAAAAACCCCATTCATTATTTATAAAAAAGCAAAACTACAGGGCTGTCTTTTCTTGCATTACACAAATCCAGTACAAAAACTCTAACCTGTATATTATTATAAAAGCTCTGTCCCCTGTAACGTCTCTTTGTTTTTGTAATTATTTTAGGCTTTCCACTCAGGAGCAATAAAAAGAGCTTATATTTTCCCAGCACTCAGATGAAATAACTTTGAAATCATGCCTTGTAGTTTTCTTTAGTATAATTAATCTCAACGTGTCACTCCCCCTACCCGATATGATAGTCTCATTGGAGTGGATGGGGTGGGGGGAGGAAACGGTGAGGAGAAGGATATTTTGGTTTTCATCCCAGTTAACCAGTCTTTCTCCAAAACAAGATCATAAAAATCAAACAAAACCAGCAAGAGATAATCCTCCACCAACAAATTTATCAAGAGTGAATTTTCTGCAGGCTTGCTAAACTGTCATAAAAGGGGAGGAGGTAGAGATCAAATATACTGTTGAGTAAGGAAACAGAGAGCACAAACTTTGTCCTCAGCTCGGGGACAATGATGCTCAAAGATTAACCCACCCTCTCAATTAACACCTCACATGAAAATCCCAGCAAGGTCATGGGATCTGTGCTGCAACTCGGTCAATCAGCATTGCCTGCCTCCATACAAACCAAGATCGAATGCAGAATTAACACTGGTCCCCCAAGCCCTCGCTCACAGACTCACGTCAGATTAAGCCCTTGCATGGAGGAGATATGAAAAGCATTTCTAATTAGGGTCTGAGGTTACTGGTTAAAATGCAGTCGAGCAGTCTACCAACCATTCTTCTCCCCCTTTTTTTTTTTATAATTTTAATTAAACTCAGATACTATTTAATTCCTACCTGCATATATTTAGTACTACTTGAATGCAAACCTGATAAAGAATACTCCTGATCCCCACTTAGCTGCCACAAGCACTTATTAAAAGGAGGGTGACTGTCTTCAAGATCTTCCATGGGTCCCTTTGCAATAATTACTTTTTCTATCAAATGAAAAGCATAATATTTTTCTGTAAATAGATTTTTTTTTTCCTTCTGAAACCTTGACTTCTCTACTCTTGTGACGAAATTATAATTATAACTTCAGTGTAGTGGTTAGCTACTGTCATTCCAGTCCATGAGGAGGCTTTTTTCCATCTATGCTCTGCTCCTCTTATTCCATTGCTTATATGATTCTTGAGACGTACACTTGAGGACATTTTGCACCCCTTTATTCTCACAGAAGCATTGCTGTACATCCCGTGTTTTGGGGAAGAGGAGGGAGGGGACTTAGCACTGGTCGGCTCCTGTTAAATTATTTGTAATTCTAAGGCACTACACAACATTTCTGCCATTGTGTGATTAGCAATCTAGATCTCTCCATAACAATTTTTAATATCTACCATGACCCTGGAAGCCTTAATGCTACATCTACAGCATACTAAAGCCTTGTGACTCCAAATTATAGCTCTGAATAATTCAGGAATTGTAGCAGTAGCTCAGTGCTTATTAAAGCATTGGGAAAACTTTGGGATTCTCATATCTACAGGCTCTTCATTATTATTCTGATTATAAAGATGTTTTAATATGTGCTGTTGCTATTCTTACACATCACAATACCATTTGTGAGGAATCAATAAATGATCCAAGTAAACTCCTGTATTAAGTGGCTATACCTCAGAGTATCAAGGGATGCAGTTTCCTTTTTTTCAGGGAAGATGGGAATTATGTAATAATCTTCAAACTAAATTTTAAAATCCAAAATTATGCCTTAGACATCGTAACAAAAATCTGCTATCAAACTTATTTAAGCAAAACAAAATCATGTACATATAGAACATCTCAGGTTTTTCCCCAATACACTAACACAAATAGGGACAAAATTAATGTAAGTCCAACTAGTTTAATAACATATTAAACACATTCTGTCTGTGCTAATCCCAAGTAAGCAGCTATAATAAGCCTTAGTGACAAGGAGGATCTAATGAAGAGCTGAATTTTTCATAGAGGTTTTATTAGGTTCTTTAGCCTTCTCCAAAGTCCAGGCCTTCAGTCATGCCAGCTCTGAAATCTGGAAGAGATTATCTTCAAGTTAAAAAGAATAAACATCTCATTTCTATAAGGAAAATTCCATTTGATGACAAAACTTTTTCATGTCCTAAACTTTGAAACCCTGCCACTGGATGTCATACTTGAGTAGCTTTGGGTAAATGTAAAAATTATAAAAAAAGTCTCAATAATAATACTGAAAAAATCCACAAAGCATTTTTTGTCCAGGAGTAATCTATAGCACAGAAAGCATCCAAAATAGCATTTTGGCAAAGTTTATTAATCAGCTGCTTTCCCAATCTGTTGAAAGAGTTTCATTACTTTCTGGATAGTCAGGCACTTACACTTTTATTGACTGTCCTCATTTGACTACCCTGCATTGACTATGTTGACTATGACTATGTTAATGGTTTACCAGGGAGATATCCCACGCTATTAAAAGGAGTGCTTTAGATTCATTTACAATTCAAAGCATCCTCTCCCCAAAACCTTGTAAAATATCAGATGTGTTGAGGGGGAAAGTAGCCATAGCCTGTCTAACTAAATAAGGCCAGTAAAGTGGGTCAAACCAAAAAGAAATCCTAGTGCGACCACTGCTTATGCTATCAGGTTTAAAGCAGGTGATAAGGTTTTATTTACAACCACACTCATAATATCTGGTGTGAAGCAGATGATAAGGTTTTATTATTGCTGCCTACTTCTGAAAGAAATTACTTTCCATGTGTGCAAAGCTGAACATTACAGGAGATTGAGGTTGAGTAGGGAACCTGACTATTCAGGAGGAGGACAACAAAGAGTTCCACCATATTATACCTTTACAGATATTAATGGGTAGATGGTGAAATCTGGTTGCCTGAATGCCATCTTCATGGGAAAACAGACACTGGGCTTTGATCCCCCCAAATTTTGCTCAGTCACCAGGATATAAGAAGTTTAACCTGGAACCAATGCTAGGGTGACATGCATGCACACACAGGGTTGAAGGCAAGCCTGGGATCTTTGTTTTTTCCCTTAATTCCAATTTATGAATTAAGCAAATGAAAATGCTTGGTTTGTACAGGCATCAACTGCTCCCAGACAAATGATACTTTCATTCCTGTCATACCACATCAGTGGAACAAGCTTCTCAACATTGATAGGAACTGTAGAGAACTTTTGTCCATCCAACACAGTTTTACATTTAGAAGACATCTTCCCCCATCCCCCACAGATATAACCAGGTTCAGTGGTTGGGAGGNTAACTTCATTACTTAATTATCCTTTAAGCTTCAGAAGGTGTGGAGGTGTTCTGGGATAAATGTACATTAAAGGTTCTTTAAGAAAAATACTTTTTAAAAGACTGAATGGAAGCCTTTTTTATCTACTACTGTCAATTTTGGAAACTATTTCTTTCAATACTGTTTTAATGCAACAGTAAAAAAAATACTGAAAATTTTGCAAAAACACTTTTAAAAATAGGAAAAATGCATTCTTGTCCTTTCCCATAGTGAAAGGGAGGCAACAACTATCCTCAGCTCCAGGGATTTTCTGTTCCTGAAAGATACCAAGAAATCCACTGAATGTCACAAAGCAAGGCAACAGGAGCAGACAGCACAACCAGCATCTTGGAGAACTCCTCAAAATCTTTCAGGATTAAGGATAAAGACACCATACTGGGGTCTGTGTTTTACTTCTAAAGCATTTACTTTTAGAGTAAGTGTGTCCTGATCTAAAACAACCTGAAACATCAGCTTATTACAGAAAAATTATTACACAATTTTCAAATAATGGCAACAAACAATCCTGCAAAACTCTATTACAGACAGGTAAGGAATAAATGGACAATTAACCACCATGGAAACAAGAAAATAAACTCCTGACAACAGATTTCAATCTTAAATGCACCATCATTTTCAACAAAATGTGCTGTTTCACTATTATTTACCCTCAAATTACACCTGTCCCTTGCTTATACTACTTCAGTTTAGCATGCAAAAGCACTACTTGCCCCTATGTGCTTTAGAAGACCTCCCATTTACATCAACAGAAAAAACTTGTGCCTAAAAGAGAAAAAAAACTTTAGGATACATTGTTCTTTTCTAAAGCTCATCTCTCCCATTCAGCTAACTAGTATTCTTGTCATTTAATCTACTCAGGTAAAAATAACCATTAAATATCAGCTAAGTATCACTTAAATTCTATTTTGGGGATTTATGACTAGGATTAGCTTTGTGTCAGCTTTGTGTCACCTCTTAGTACAGGGTTGAATGACAGAAATTCATTTAACCACAGTTTGAATCCCATTTCTTTCCTACCTCTAGATTCATATACATTTTTCTTTGTAACATATATTGATCTTGGAAACCCAAAGCCACTTTTTAACACTTTATTAAACACAATATATACAAGGTAACATACTGAAAGTATAATAATGAGGCCAATGGTAATAAAATAATGATAGTCAAAGCTCTATCAAATATGTAATTAATATTTTAATTATATATCTCATATCTGCGCCCCACTGTGAAAAATAACCTGGTCTAGTAATTTTCATGGACGATGACAAGATTACTATTACTAATGGTCTGAGGTACAAGTGTTTATTTTTAACATTATTAACGCTACTAATTATGATGAATATGATTATTTAGAGTCATTATGTGGTAGAAGAGTTTGATGATCCACTCAGGTGCCTAGAATTTAACATTCTCCATCTACCATCTATGGAAATTAATGACATAGCTTAACTCTATTGTTATTGTACGCACTGACATGAAAATTACTTTTAAAGAAGAAAAAAGCAAAAGAGATTTTTGAAGTCTGCTGTCCACTTCTTTATTAACCTACAAACGTTCATGTTTGCAAACCAGCAAGAAAGCCTGATAATAAGACATTACACACTGGAAAAATGAGACAGTGAGTTTTACAGACAGAGAGACAGGTCTCACAAGCACTTCTCCACATAGATTATTTTCATTATTGTAGGGCTTGGAATTGGAGCCCTTGGGCTAGGTACTAGGTATATACAGGTATCCAAAAAAGCTTACACAGGCATGACAGACAAAGGAGTATTTTGTAATGCCCGCTCTGCAGATGGGAAGCTTACACTGCAAAAATCTAAGGGGCCCAAAACCATATAGTTTATACCACTCAGAGCTACTTCTGGCATAGTTGTGAGCATGGCATGTTTTACCTCCCTTCCCAGTCTGTCCACCTAAGCATGTTCACAGGTATTTCATATGTGATGACATGACTGATGTATGTGGGCAGACAAGGTGCCACGTGAGCTCAAAGACATGCTGCAACTGTGCTTGCAGACTCACAGGTAGGGAAGCCTTGTTTGGTGGGCAACCTTGGGCTTGTTATCAGCAGAAAGTGCTGATAGAGACAAAGGCTGCAGTAGGGATAGGCACAGAACACACATTTCCTAAAGCCAGAGCCACAGCCTCAGCACGAGGCCACCACAACAGTTGCTTTCACTGGAATCAATATGCTATCCACATATCCTTGGCGTGGCCTCACAGGTCTCAACCAAATACTGTCTCGATGAGGAAAATGTATGTATAATTTCACTATCGATTTTGAAGCAAGTCGATGTTTAACCCTTTGCAGGACTCTCAGCCCTGCAAAACAGCTCCCTCCTACAGATCCCATGGATTGCTTACACTTTAACTGCCCATTGACCATAAAAAATTGTCACCTCTGCAGCAAGATTTCTTGTTGCACACAGAAGAGAGGGCAGAGTCATTAACTAGTTAAATCTGATAAATACAGACTCTCAAAAAAGGAAAGAAGAAAACGGACCATTCTCACTTTGTAATGCATTTCCATCGGTGACTGGCACACTCTTAGGATTGGGATCAAAGGGGGTGGGATGCTGGTGTCTTCGGATTTGGGCCTTTCACGTTGTCTGATTGATAGAACTGAAAGGCTTCTGCTTGTAAAGCAGTCACCCCAAACAGCTGTCTCTTGCTCCTGTCCTCCTCTCCATTGCAGCATATGCAGTTCAGATTTCATTTATCAGCCCCTTTGAATAGCAACACTCTTACAGTGGAAGTAAAGCCTTGCATTAAAGAGGATGCTTAGCAATTTGCATGCATGCACTGTATTGCTAAGCACTGTATGGCATTAGTTGCCAAAGGACATGCAGCAATGTGTATCTCCTATTTCTCCCACTTTTCTGGTTTCTTAAATTATCAGTGTTTTACTTCCCTTTCATGTTCAAAGCATAGCAAATTTATTTGATATATTCTGAATGCTGAAGCATGCCAATGACATCAATCAAACTACAGAACACTGGGAAAGCTGCTATAGAGTAATCAGAATTGGCCATAAGCTATAAATATCTACTGTCTCATGATTCTCTTGGCTGCTACGCAAACTTTGATCATTAGCACTGATCAAAGATCATGACGGATAAAATGGTATTATGATATAATGGCATGTATGCTACAGCTGATACTAAGGGCTATAGATGACCTATGCTTGACTATATCATCTTTCTCTACACACCAGAAACATTCATTAGAATGGCAGGCTTCTTTTTGCTGTACCTTAGAGGATACGTAACAGAAAACTGTAGTACAATCAGAATTGGCATAACTATTCATGACCAGCCTGTTTTGTATTTGTATTCTCTGCAACATACCTCCTTATAACACCACACAGGTGACTCATACAGTATCTAATTATGCCTGAGAGGTCACAAAACAACTAATGACTTAATGGTTTCTTGCTTTTAGATGGATCAGATGTTTCCTCTCTAATAGCAGGACATACCAAGCACTTCACAGATAGATCTTGCATGGTAGATTTATGCAAGTTAGGCTGCACATTTTAATCTAATCATTATTTGTATGAGGATGGTGTCTTAGCAAACATAACTTTTACATTTTTGCAAAATATCCCCCATGCTCAAAGTAAAATAATATGGAATATGAGCTCGCTTCCCTTGCCTGCCAGTACAGTTCCCCATTCCATACTCTAAATTAAGTATCTAAATACCTTACCAGAGCTCCAAAGCTTTCAGATAATCCAAAGTAGTATCCAACCTCACAGTTGTCAAATAAAATGACATAGAATAGCTTTGTACAAAAGAAATTAAATTAATACAACCTTACTCATTAACTTATGAGTAATTTTCCTAGGAAATACACACAGAAAGAAAAAGAACTGTTTAAAGTTCTCTTAATCTTTTACTTCTTCTGGGAAAATTAGAACATCTTTCTTTTCATTTAAGAGTTAACTTACCCAGTCAGGGACAAGAATGCCATATGACTTGTATGGCCATATGCATTTCAGAGCTCTTATCAATAGAATCTACATACATAATTTGTACAGTTAAAATGAAAAGTACTGGATACACATGCATAGGCAAAATTACACCTGAACAGCAAATCAAAGTGCATCTTTCAAACCGAAGAAAGGCTACAGTTTTCTCAAATGTGTTATTCAGCATGATGTTCTCATTCTGCTTTGTTAAATATTGCACACTTTCTTGAGCCTGTAGCTCCAATACTTTCAAAAAGTAACTTACTAATAGACAGATGATTACAGCTATCCCCATTTTACACATCAGAAAAAAAGACACCGAAAAAAAGAGGTGATCTGTCCAAAGTCTTATAGGAAGGCTCAAAAATACCCACAAGAATCAATCCCACCTCTCTTGGGTCCAAGCCATGTAATTTAAACGTAAGATATTTCTTCAGCTGAGTTGGGAAAGGGAAACCAACAAGCAAGTGAACCCATATTCTCATCAACTGGTTCTGTGCAACCATGTTCTCCCACNAGTTCTTTTGGTGACATATTTAAAACAGCTGATTCATATACAGGCTTCACACTCCAGGTCAGAACAAACTGTCCTCAAAAGCAACACAGTTAAATTGAGTGGAACTATCATCATCCACCAACTTCCAAGGTACATAATATATGCTTTTCTTACTTGGCATCAATTTGACCACCTCAGTTTGATAGGATAGAGTGAAAACAACTTTTAACCATTCAGCGACAAAGAGGGACAACATTCATTACGTACAGTCCTTTAACAGATTGCCCGGATTGTGGGGGCCCTTAAGCAGACTTGAAATTTAGTCTCCCTGCCATAGTTTTAGTTACTACATGTACCATTACTATGTAGTCACTACTACAATATAGGCTACTATGTAGTCCAGTTTCCCACATAGAGCTCTTACATATTCCATGTTGCTTATCACATAAAACTTGCTCTAGTCCTTTGTGGATCTACAAGGCAAGAAGCCAAAATCCAATCCACATGTGTGAATCTGAAGAAGGAAAGAGCTAAAAATCAGTATTTATCTCAATATTGCCAGACTGTGGGGTATCAGCCACTTTGAACCTATCATGGACTCTCACACAGGGTCTCACTAGTACCTATCAGTTCTGCCTTGGTGAAAAATTCTGTGAAAAAATGTGTTAAGAAAAGCGATGGAGAATCACGTGGCCTTCACGCCACACAAAGGTGAATTCCACACTATTACATCATTCCTACAGGTATGACCCAAAAATGGTTCAACATGCCATTTCTGATTTACATCTGTGTAAAGGAGAACAGATTCTGGCTCCTGGGGAAACATCTTCTTTTATTGTGCCTTTGAGTCTTAAAAGTGTTCTTTCTTTGCCCATTTTGGGAGGAGGAGACCTCTTTGTGTTGTTTCTTCTCCCCCCACTGATTACTGATTTGCGAGTTAAGCCTTCAGATTCCCTTATCTCACCTAAAAACAAAATAAAAGTCAGAAGTGTCATTTGACTTTTACTTTAGGTTATTCCCAAGGTCACTCTGGCAGCAGTCTGATAAAATAAACAGCACAAACCAACAGGAAAAGCCTGAATTACAGAGCCTGTTCCAGTGCCTACCGAAGTCAATAGGTGTCTGCACTGGTTACAGTGTGCACATGATCAGGCTCGGGAGGAGATAATTTGGCACTCAAACCCACTTTCTCTCCCTTTTTTCTAATTGCCATTATCTCAATCTCACTAGCATAGTCCAATTTTGGGCTTACATTACATGCAAAGACCCATCGTGTTGTCAAAGACAATAATCATGATGCTGTTATAGTGCCTTGATTATACCCCTGTGTTTTCATCTAGTGGACTGACTCCTGTGTTGGAAGAGATTAGCATTTCCCACTGACTTGCTGGTATGACTTTCTTTTAAAGCCTTTCCCACCACCACCATTGTAAGCCTAACAGTACACACATAAAAAACCCAAAATGACAGTCCTTCTGTTTGAATGACAGATAATTCTAACATTTTCTTATATATATTTCAAGTATACTTAACTTTGCAAAATAAGTTTGTTTCCCAACCCAGATTCACATGTGCCAAAGTGCAGGTTCATAGGTCCAAAGGATTAATATATCCTTTTGAAATATAGTTTTTATCCAATGATACGCTGAGACCATGCGTGTATTGTTACACACGTACACCTATATCTACCTAAACCCAGAGACAGAAACATGTCGGAGACACTCATGTCAGTTTGGGGCTAGCAGATGCCAGCTAGCCAGTCCCAGAGCAAAGTACATATACACAAACAAGCATCACATCAACTTCTTCACAAGATTTTGCCACTTTGCCTTTAGTCAGAGGAAGGTATTATCCACAAGGATTAGAAAATCACTACTTCCTTAATAAAGATGCTATCTAAATCTTTACTGGATGCACAAATAGAGAAGCAAGTGCTATCAGTTGTGATAAAAAGATTCCTACATTTGAAGCCTAAGAGGAAATCTGTGTCAATTTATTTTTCTAAGCAAAAGGTCTATAGTAAACCTGGAAGTATACTGTGAGCCTAATTACATTAACTTTTCTCAAGCAATTATTTTAAATTACTCTGAAGAGAAACACCTATAAATGCAAACCTTCAGGAGTCATCTTTCTAAGTTTGAAAATTGTCTTCTCATCTGCCAAACAGGAAAAATGATTGATTACGTTTCCACAAATTTGGTCCCTCATTTTTTAAACCAAACAGGGCACTTGTAAAAGTGTTTAGAAGGTAAAGCAGTTTCATTATGTTGTTTCATTTATATATATGTACACATTATATATACATGCAATGAACATTCTACTGCTTCACTTATCTCTTTTGTAGGCCACATTACGGGACAGTCTTTTCCAAATCATTATCTTTTTCTTTTCTCCAAATTAATTCAATATAATCTTAGAATTTTACCCTCTGCAGAGCAAACACCATTCCATAATGGATGTCGTGCTCTGCTGGTATCTTTGTACCTCTCCATAGATTTTCATGAGTTAAATGCTAACAGCCTTCTGCCTCTACTAACTAGGGATTAAAGACATCACTCCAGTTACCCTCACCAGTCTAAACCCCAAAACAGCCCACAAATTATCTGTATGCACCCTTTGATTACATTACATTCTCAACATCTGCCTAAATATTAAAGCCACCCTCAACATCATATGTGGTTTTCCCACCACCTTTTGTAATAACACTACCCCTTGCTACCCAAGTACATTAAAACTGCCTTTCTTCTCTCCTGTCCTAATAATTAGCCAATTGCTTGGAACGATCTCTTGCAATCAGGCTCACACTGCTCACCTGTGCAGAAAGTTTCAAATACTGAGACTGTATTATTTTGCTGAAAATAAACTATAATGACCATGGCAGCAAAAAAGAGATTTGTTCTTCTCCCTCAAAGAAAAAAAAATCTTGGCAGTAGGATTTTGAAAATAAACACTGCAGTCAGCTTTTTTCCATTTTCAACAGTAAGGGGCAACGTTAAATAGCACTAATGCATTCCATTTATTTCAGATAGATCAAAGAAAGAAAGAAAATGTATCATCAAGCAAAGTTTTCAAAGCACGTGCTCACACACACTCCTGCTTTTCTATGGAGCTTTTTAATGGAAATTACTGTCATTTAGTTCATAGATTATCTTGATTGAACAGGAGAGCAAGCATCGTTTGGTGCAGTGCAACACAGGTCATGCATCACCTTGGGTTTTCTGAACATGCTTAGCCCACGAACATGCTTAGTTTCAAGTTCATAGTACAAAGGTGTTGACAGCTCTAGTGGATCCAGCTCTGGTGGTTCTGGAAGCAACTGCCTCTGCCAGAGCTGCCCCAAGGGAAAGGCAGAAGAGAAAACAAGTCCACATCTGCACTGCTTTTCACTGGGTCTGCTATCTTCACTACTTATGGCAATGAAGGTGGCTTTCAAGCAAGTGGGAGGTTTTGTGCTAAATCAGTTAATTATCAGGTCTTCACTGTAGTCCTCCAACTTTACTACACAGTCAGTAACTTCTGGTAGAGGAACCAGGTGGACAGCAGCTCCTTACACTACTGCA
Source organism: Pandion haliaetus (assembly GCA_013401275.1). NCBI lineage: Eukaryota > Metazoa > Chordata > Aves > Accipitriformes > Pandionidae > Pandion > Pandion haliaetus. The sequence goes on from VYZV01042444.1 coordinate 24,579, forward strand.
GCAAGCCTCGCCAGAAGTTACTTATCAGCACCTAAGTCACTGCTCTGCATTAGACTCCGAGTAATAACTCATGAAGGATAATGGAAAGACAACTAAGCATCTGTTTGAATGCTTACTGAAACCCTGGTATTTACCTAGACTATGAAGCACAGCAAAATATGTGCCTACTTCTCTTCTACCAGCCAATATTATCAGTTATTGTCATTTTTAAATATTTTTCCAGCCCTTAAAACACCTCGCTCAAGGCAAGGATGCTGGCCTTACGCTAGCCAGTGAACATACTGAAAATAAGCCTTGGCAAACAATTTTGACACAGATATTTTGGGCTGCACATTTTGTTGATAATGCTCAGACACAATCAGTATTACACGATATTTTTATTAAAACCAATTGTGCATATGTTAAAAGGATTAAAAACTGGGTGATAGCTCTCAACATGTTGTTAACAGGAAATCAGTCAAAGAAACAGCATTTCTGTGAAGATGCGCCTTACACAGTCTGTCTTGAGCCACTGCTGTAGAATGTACACATCAACAATCCAGAAGGAAATAGAACAGGGCTATACTCAGAAATCTTCCAAGAGTAAATAAGAGTCATGGTAGATCACCAGCTGTGACTAAAATTTGCTCATAATTCCTGGAGTATAAACAGGGATAGAAAGAAAGGTAAGGAGGGAGAACTAGCAATATATATGTCGCAGTGATATTTAGTCATTACCAAAATACTCGATATGGAAAATCAAGATAGTTTCCCAAAAAGATTTAAAAGAAATAATCAAAGTTTTAAAAACCTGCTGTGTAGCAAGAGATCTAAAAAGCCCTTAATCTAAATAGATTGTCCAGAAAATTTAAGAGTTAACCTGACCTTGATGAAGAAACACTGATGTGGGAAGAAGATACCAGGCTGGGCCTTCAAGACATACTGAGCTGCTACCTGAATCTAAATAGAAGAGTCAGCTATGGGGTGGCAACAGGGCATGTCTCACTGTACCCAGCAGAAACAGGAGGCTACAGCAGAAACTTCAAACCACTTCACACTCTTTCACACCCCAGGTCTAGACCCTTTGTGGCGAGTCAAGCCAGTGGAACCACCATTGCTTGTTCAACTCTGCAGTGGCCATGCTAAGGGGTTAGCATATAAGCGTCTCTGTAGCCTAATGAAACATTAAATCTGATTTCAAGTTCTGTCCTCATCCCAGCCTCCTCAGCTTTCAGTTTCAGAAACTATTATTTTCTGAGTCCACCATGCCTGCAGACTCCTTCCTTCTGTACCCTGCCTTTAAGAGCTTCAGCCTGAGATTTGAGCTGGCTTGTAGCCATGCCCGAGTGGATGCAATACCTGATAGTTTCCATCTGATAAGCAAGATGCTTTTCTGTTCTCTGAACAGAGTCATGAGCCTGATAGATACATCGCATCCTACTGAATGAACATGTCTATGGCCTTCAAAGGAGATAGCATGAGACAAGAGCTGGGACAGGAGATAGGGTGAACCTTCACTCTGAATCCCACAGGTTTACCATGGGACCCAAGTGGTGGACAAACCTAACGTTCAGATTTAGTTGCACGCTTGACAAAATTCAATATATATGTCTGAATACAGAGTTCTGTCTGAAGAAGTAATGCTGTGGATAAAATTCACTTTACTGAATTTAGCTTCCCAATTGTATAACTGAATAGTCACTCACATTTGCCTTGATGATAGTTTTAAGGGAAGTTGTTCATCATGCCAATGTATCTTTCCTTCACACAAAAGCAGATATACATACAGTTTTGTACTGGATACTAACAATCTATATATATAAATTGATGTTATTACCAGAGTCACTATGTATATGTTGGCAATTACATATGTTTTTCTTCTTTCCACTATATAAATTTCCTCTCCCTAATAAAGTGTGGAAGGTTTCCCAAAGAGTTTAATAACCCAGAATCACTGAAGTGTAGCTGTTAAAACAAGCTAAACTGGTTTAACTTCTGAGCTGTCAGACTTAATTTGAAATGACAAGATCTGACCACTGCTTTCATGTGAATTTCTAAAATCAGGTCATTTCCAAAGATATGCAATAAATACAAGAAAGAATGTCAAAGTTCAGGGGGTTTTGTTCTGATTTGCTTTCTTAAACAAAATTAAGCCGCAAAACCAATAATTTATTAAAATAATATAAAAAAGAGTTTAAACAGTTAAACATACTAATAAACCATGAAGAGTAGTGTTCCTGTAATTAAAAAAAAATATAATTTTCAAAAGGTATTTTAACACTAATTTTTTTTAAAGATATCTGGTTCAATCTTTTTTTTTTTCCTTCAGGCAGTAAAGGCAAATGCATATGGCATGAAAATCTGTTAAAACATAGTACTTTACACCTTTGTTTGTACCTGCTCCAAATATATTTGTCTATAAATTAACTGCACATGGTGGTTTTCACATTGGCTTATTTTATCCATGTGTTCAAGAAATTTAATACATCATTTGTGTTCCATCAATTACAGTTCTAGTCAGCAGACAAAAAGAGGAGGGATATAAACATACCTACGTATTTTTATATGCAATTTATGCCCAAGACATCAAGCGTATATAAAAAAGGCAAAAAAGTAACCCTGTACTTGTACTACATCTCTGAAGAGCTGAACTCCCTTAAAATACCAATGTATTAAGCATCAAAAAGTGATGTCATGGTTACGTATGGTTAGTCTCATTTTACAGACAGAACTGAGCTATGGTTTTAGTGGTCTACAGGGTAGGTGGTCTTCTAGAAAGATCCACACAATCTCATGGTCTTTGCCTCAACATCAACCATTATCTCTTGGCCTGTGCAGTAAGGTTGTGTTATACCTGCATGCTCTCCACTACCAGCTAGTACTCATGTCAGCAGCTAAATGATATTACTGGGAGTTTTTCCTCAAGGAAATCCACAAATCTCAGAACACAGCCCAGGTATTCCCAATACAGAATATGCTCAAAAGACATGACGAGCCTCCTTCCTGCTCCTGTGAGCCAGGGTCCCTATTTAAGAAAGGCTGTATCACAGAACACCCCAGGTTCTCCACCACCTCCCTCAACACACACTTCCATCCAAAGTGGGATGGATGTTTATTATACGTGGGTTGGGTCACCTCACCCCTCTCTTTTAATTTTAGCGCATGTGAAATTTGCCATATGGACAGCTCTGAAAACTGAAGTCCTTCACTTACTTGCAAGAGTAGTAGAGCACAACCCTTTCCATTACTCTTACTTTAATGCATCTCATCCCTTGACGTAATTTTTTAGGAAAACAGGGAAACTGAGCTAGATCACCAAGTCTAGTTCCCAGGTCCTGCAGACCACACGCTCCTTTTCACAGGCTAATCAAACCACAGCTAAAACTACCCGGCTTAGGGGGTAATCTTCTCTCCGTTTCCACTGTTGCTCCTATTTCCAGGTTGCTTTGAGACTCACTCTTTGAACAGTTAGAAGATTTGTTCTCACTTCCACTCCTTATTTAGCCTCGTGTTATTAAACCAGTAATATCCTTGGTATTACAGACAGGCAAGAGAATTCAGATACTCCTTTCCGTTCACTCTCTGCACAGGAAGCTTCATCTTTCTTGGTAGTTAGACTATGACCAGAAATCTCATTTCATACCACCCTTGCTATTATATTAGCCTGCTCTGGATTCAGACAGAAAGTTGAGACTTAAACTCTGCATCTTTTCACCTGATACAATGCTAGATGGCACACTTATTTAAAAAGGTTACATATGGAAAAGGTTACTGCCACAATCCTGCAAAAACTTGCCTAAATGCTTAATTTTAGGCATACAAATAATTCCATTAAATTCCAATTACTCAAGCCCATTGAATTCAATGTGCCTATGCCCATGACTAAATTATAAGGCACCGGATTGTGGATGTAGAGATCATTATACATGACCCAATTTGGTGCGTCCTCACATAAATCAGATAAGCAAATCCCTTCTGCTCATGTTTGCAGAGTGCAGAATCCTTGCAACCTGGATATCTTAAGAGATGAAAACAGGGAAAAGCAGCCAAGTATCTCAGGCACTATGGTGAATTTGTAACCACGGCCTCAACTATTCAGTTTGGTCGCTTTTTAAGAAAAAAATATGCTATAAACAAAACTCAGTACAGCTTCTTAGTACTGCTTACAGGACAAGAGCCATGTTCTAAATTTTAGCTCAGTAAGCCCTGCCTAGAGGGTAGAAATAACATCTTTAGGAGCTTCCTTTAATTTTTTCTTCAAAGCTTAATTATATTACAGGAAATATTTGGCTAAGGTGTGGCTATTCATCATGATATCTATATTAACAGCATGATCAGAGAGGTTTCTGTCAATTTTTCATTTTAACCTGGCTTTTACTTTCATAATATAATTATAACCCCTCATTCCATTTATAAGAAGAAATTACATCTTTTAATTTTCTTTCACTAAAAGAAAAGCTTTTTCTTTAAAAACCTGTATTGTAGTGGGCAACATATTTAGAGCTTACGATCAGCAATTTCTCTAAAGAGGAAGATTTAAGGAAAAAAGTAGCTCTAAAAGTAATTTCAGCAGCAAAGTAGATTAAATATCCACCATATTAGTCACAGAGTATTAGATGGAATTGGATTGACTGGGAAGAGGTCAAAGAGTTGCTGAAGGTTTTAGCCCACCAGAGGAGCAATAAAATTCAACCATACTTAAAATCATTAGCTTTAAACCCTTTGATATTAGATCGGAACCTCCAGTGCTCACAGAAGGAACCTCCAAGCACCACGCCAAGCCAAAAGGAAACCCTTTAAGACATCTACATTTCACGGGAACCTTTAAGTGAAGTAGAGGAGTGAAGATAGAAAGAACCTGCACACATGAGAAAGACACAAATAGAGAAGAAAGGAAAATTAAAGAAAGTTAATTTATAAAATCGCAATATGTTTGCTTTAACAAGTTCTAGTGGGGCCTGTGGTCCATTTTTTAGCTAGCAAATTGCCCACACACCAATTCCTGCATGCTTCCTCCAGTTTGCTTCCTTGCTCCCAGTACCACTGCTCATTTCTCCCTTCCATTTCTCATGATGACAAGGCACATTTCCCCTCACAAAGGGCTGCATTTGCTGAGCCAGTATGGCACCAAAACAAGACAAGCAGACATCTGAATTGTATGACATGATAAAGGAAAGACGCTACGTGCTGACAGCAAGGCAAGGAGGAAATTTAAAAACTCAGAAGTCATCTAACACAGAGACAATCCAAAAGAAAGAGAAAAAGGCAGAGGAGTAATTAAAAACCCTGAAGACAGTGATGGGTCTCAAGTTTTTGAACTGGCTCCCTATTTAATAGAAAGGATGGTTTCCACCCAAGAGAAGAGAGATAAAAGAGAGACTTTGCTGTAACTAATAACCAACTGACATATTTCTGTTGGTTTTGTACATTTTTTCACTCATTTTGAAAATGACAGGTATAATTAAAGTTGTTAAATACATCGAGAGACTTGTCAGTCAACCAAAATATCAACTCTTAAATTCTCCACAATAAGTACTGCACACAGCACAAGGCAAAAGAAATTAATCTCCCACTAGAAAGATTTAGTCATTTCATGATCCTATAAAAAAAATTCCAGATTTTCTATTTCCTGGGGCAAGACGAACTTTTCTTCATGTGTTTGTGAATATATGTATTTAACTTATGTAGCATAGCAAAATGAAAATCTCGAGAATTTTGGTGCCTGTTCTGAAACATTTGGGGGTTTAATTTTAATGCATGTCCTTCATCAGTATTTTTGCACAGGTATTTCTTTTGTTTTATCCTCCATGAAAAATAAAGCGGATGTGTCCCCTCTATTTAGGGACAAATTCCAGTGGACAAAATTTGGCCCTACCATAAAGCTCAAACTAAATTAAACAGGACCTAAGAGATACTTAAGCCTTTTGTTAGCTATGTATGCAGGATAATTTTAACCCCAACACATAAAAACCTCTTATTTGTGTTGAGCTGTAGCTTTTCAAGCCATTGAAAAAAAGCCAAGCCCTCAAAATGTGATGTCAGCACTCAGCTAGTCCATGTGTGGTAACAGGTATAATGTAATCCAAAAGGCTAAAAGCCTGTTAGTGGAGAAGAGCCCATGCAAACACATGAACTACTTCAGAAACAGTGCTGCAGGAAATAACCTATCCCCAAAAACATGGAAACATGCTTTTTCAGTATTTGGTAAGAACCAGTGTCTCAAAGAAGCCATCATCGCTCTCCATTACCAAAGCATGCTTTACTGATAAAAGAGTGGATTAAGTTCACCTAAATTAGCGAGCAACCTATGCATACGCTGAAATACTCTGCTTCAGCCTCCTTCCTCCACAGAAGGTGGACTTCTGCAAATGGTATAGACTCTGCTCATCACATCTCGGGGAAAACTTCTACTGTTCTGCTTCTGACACCCCTGAGGGAAATGAGTGGGACACTGCTCAGGGCCTGGCAGCACTTAGCTCTAGGTGGCAGTGCAAGGCCATGAGGGGCAGCAGGTCCTTCCCCTGTCCTCCAGCATGCCCTCAGTGGACAACAAATCCTGAAAGAGATGGGGGAAAGAGAGGTTCCTGGAACATACTAACTCTTCAGGGAAGCAAAAGCCACAGGAAAATTTACCTTATTTCATATGATTCATGACAAAGTGTTCAAACCTCATTTCAGTATACCACAATCACTCCTGTAGTTGCTGTATAAATATAATCAGAGAGAAGCAAAAAAACATATGAAGCTTTGGCTCAGCCACTAACACAAATGTTCAAGAGCAAAGGCAGTGTGAAGGAAGAATAACTTCCAGCTTGTCAAAGGCTTCAGTAAGCGATTCCCTTCCAGGCTGAATTCCTCTGACTCCTTCTGGGGCAATATAACTACGAGCTTATTCAGGAGATTAGAATCCATGCTGTCTAAGTCAGCACAGCTGGTGCTATGGGATGTCAGTTGGGTTCTCATGGTAAAAATTAAGAAGCCATGATGATAAAGGGAGTTTTAATTCTTGTTTGGAACTGAAAAAAAAAAAAATTAAAGGCTGATTTACACTCTGGCATTTTAGCATCCCCAGTAGTTTTAGCAGAATTTTTGTTGTTACATTTCATAGATGATCAGATGGGAACCAGACCAGCTTCTCCCCTCCTGCTAGTGGAAGGTCAATCCTCAAAGCAGCTCAGTCTTTGCTGTTGTTTAAACCTTGACAACACTGCTGGGATTGTCAGAAATAAGTGAAGGTTTATATACAGAGAATACCTGACCACTTAGAGCCAGACTCGGATCTCCTGTACAAGACAGATTATGGATGAAGCTTACAAAATATACTTCATAAAGTGAGACAGTTTCTTTTACACGTCATAAAAGTAAACCTGGAGACCTTATGAAATTTATTTTCCCTGATGGAACTTAACTGCTTTAAGCTGTTTCAATGAGTAGGTACTCATGTGGTAGTAGAATAAAATATGCACACACAAATATTAGTATCTGAGGACGCTCTTAAAAGAATATCTCCAAGGATGTTGTTATAGGCAAGGTAGAATACACTATTGTATCAAAGCAATTCCTGTGTTTCATAATTTAAATCAGAACTGGAAGAATGACGCTTGAGTGATCAATTTCTTTTCAGGGATAGTGACTGAAAGAATAGTTGACATTTCATAGGTCTTTTTAGTGCCTAAAATAGTCTGTTTTCAATCTCTGAAGGCTTATTTTTCTTTCTAAAGATGGCGTGGGGCCTGCGGGACCCACTTAAAGTTTCTTGCCATACTTGGCCAAGAAACACAAAGTGTTGGTGAAGTATAAACACAGAGCCCTTTTTCTTTGACCCATTCTGCAGTGTGATGGGATAGTGTTGTTAGTTTACGTGAGAGAAAATAGCATAGGCTTTCTGAAAAAAAAAAAAAAGTGGAATTGGATTAAGGCCTTTGTGCAAGCCTCAATGCTGAGGGGAATTAGCAATAGTTGTAGGCACTTAAAGGAGCTCTCATGCTGAAGCTTATCCCAGATTTTACACAATAAACATTTGAATATCAACAGTGTTTTGCAACTTGCAGCACTAATGTATAAACTTCTTCCTTTTGAAACTCCCAAATCCCTCCAAACGTTCGCAATACCCTCTACATAAACATGTAGGGCCTATAGTAGAAAACACCCAGTCAGGGATGCAAGCGATTTTTTTTTATTTTTCTTTTTCATCCCTAGAATCTAAAATTATCTAGTACCATTAGCTGGTTTAAGCACTTCAGAAGTTCTGTATTTTAACCAACTTTTTCTACTCCGGCCTTACTTTCCATTTAAAAGACAAAGTTGTCAATGAGACATGAGTTTCACTTGGTATCCTAATCTTACATATTTTGTGCTACAATAAAAAGACACTACAAATGAATTTTAATGAAGCGATTCATTAAAATACTGATCTATCCCTCTTATCAGTGTGTTCATAGCACATTTTTCTGGAGCCTAGCTAGTGAGCTTAAACCATGCTACATCATGAACACTTGGGACAAGCATTCAATTCCCTTCACTTAAACTCATCTGCAGGTGAGCAGGACTCAGAATAGGCCAACTAGGGAAAGCTGGACTCCTTGCTGCTAGAGCGGTATTAACATCCATGGAGTTGGTGTCATTAGCTTTAAGTCAAGCCTGGCAGTTAATGACAGATTGGGAGTTGCATAACATTAGGTCTATCAAATTCACACTGACATAGTTTGGAAAAGATGGAATCTTTTTCCCAATAGCGATCAGCTAGATTTGCAGTTGACATGACATTTCTACTAGCTTTTCTAGATGCAACTTAATTTTGGTATCCTGTTTAAAGGATGATAGCCAATTCAGGAACAAATTACTTCCACGCTCTTAGTATGAGCCCCAAGTAAATCATCTCAATACAGTATGTAATTATAAAAGATCCCCCCCAGTTTCCTACCTTATGTTAGGTAGGGATGTATGTAATCAATTTTACAGCTTTGTATCTGTAGCTGTCCGCTAAAGATCGAACAAAGAAATAAGCCCATAGTGAAATAGCAGGGTGGGAAAAACTTGGAGATCATTTTTTTGTTACAGTGTTTATTTTGTGCTTGAAAGGACTGCGATAAGAAACTCAGTGCATTAAGAAAAAATGAAGACATTACTGCCCTGTCCAGTTCTGAAGCATGTTGAAGCAGTTTGCCTATTGAATTTGATACAATGATGTATAGATGAATAAATTTATCTCTAGTATTGAATGGGACGGTGTCAGTGGGAGGGTAAAAAGGGAGGANACAGGCCCAAATAAAGACAACTATAGACACATTGCAGAGGTTTCCTGCTTCAAGTAGCTATTATATTCACCTACACTTTAGGCAAAGAGCATTTTAGGTTTCACACTGATGAAAACATAGGATGAGCAGAAGCATCAGTAAAAGTTGCATCTTTAATGAAACAGATGAAACAGGCCAGCAAAGGTAGGAAACAATTTTTTTAAGAGGAAATTGTATCAATCCTAGTTTACCTGATAGTCTAATTATTTTGATTGAGATGAGCCAGTAACCTTGCTTTTCTCTTCTTTACAACCAGCTAGTAGCTATTCTAA